>APFE030727251.1:0-14357 GCA_000404065.3 Pinus taeda | reverse complement strand
AAAGTAATGAAAAATAAAAAACAAAGCTAAATCCACTAAGTCTACCCAAAGCCACACACAACAAGCCAAAAACAGAAACAAAAAGGCAAGTTTCTCAAGTCAAAGAAAAATGAGGAAAACAATCAAGTCTCCAGCGGAGTCGCCATTTTCACACGCGGAATGAGTCGATCTTGCGGACAAGATAGACCTTCCTAGAATCTAATGAAGACCTAATGACAAACAAACCAACTAGAAACTATCTTTCTCTAAATGCGCTTTATAAATAATGGCAAACAAATGTGTTTTAAGGCCTACCTCATGTCCAACACAAGTTTGGATATGCCTTCGCTGCTTTGATCCAAGTAAATTCGTTTGTCGCAAACCTGCAAGCACAAACAAGGAAAATGATTAAATAGCACCTGAATATCCACTATTATAAAACATATTTAACATGAAAGTCAAGGAGTCCATGAAACAAATAACATGAGATACTTGTTGAGAAAAATGAGCTTGATTGTATTAATTCAAAAGAGAAGAACCTTACAACCTTTGCCTTGACGTGTACAAGCTCCTCCCAGGGTCCAACAAGAAGTCTCCTCTACTTTAACAAGCTTCACTCACTCCCCAATGAAGCCAAAAAGGTATGTGATCTCTCCTCTTAAGCTCAAATAGGAAGTCTTGATTTCACTAGCATTTACCCTCAAAAGTTCATCTTCTAACCTCCCTAGCCACTAACCCAATGCCTCAATTTATAGTGCAATGGAGGGCAGTTACTAGGTCCTCCTTCAAAGGGATAGAATCCTCCTTCAAAGGGATAGCTCCTCCTAACAAGGGATCGGCTCCTTCTCTTTTGGGATGCATGAACCACTTTGTAGTGAACAATCCACGTCAAAATTCCTTCTAGAAACCTCTAGAATTAACCCAAAGTGAGTTTTTTAAGATAAAAATTGTGCCTTTTGACTTTCACATGGGTACGCACCCTCCCCTTTACATACAGGGCGTGTAAGTACGCAGGTATCCTAAACAAAAGGTGCGTGCCCGCACGCAAAAGTGAGAGAAAGTGTGGAACCAGAGTTACATTGCTTTTTTGATGTCTTTCTCTCATTTCCAAAGCTTGTTTTGAAGAGCCGAGGTCTGAGACTTGCTTAGGAGGCTGGTATAAGTGGTGATAGACCCATACTGACTGAAAATAATCAAGGTGACAATATTTTTGTGTAACATGAATGTTAATATGTTCTTTTCAATATAATATGCTTAAACATTACAGGAATAAAAACTAAACGTTTGTAATAAATATCTTAGTCAATTTTCTCTCTTTCTTGTTGTATTTGAAAATAATCAAATTGTACTACTTTGTTACTATTCTAATTCATGATTGATTTTGATCATTAAAATGATTAGTAATTGAGATGAGAGGCTCATTTTACAGCCCAATATGGGGGGATGTGTAAGTTGGGGGGGTGTGTAAGTTTTTCTATCCGTATTTGCCCTTTAAAATAAAAACTATGTTCTAAATAGAAAAATATAAAAATGAATATTTTGTAAAGTAATTAGAAGTAAAAAAAATGTGTAAATTAGATGTTTAAATCTTATAATTTTCAAAAATATTTCAGCTAGAGATACAAAGAAACTATTTGAAGATTTATGTTAACTAATTTATATCAATATCGACTTCATATATATCTATATATAAAAAAACGTTTTTTATGTTTAAATTTTTTTTTGCTCGTATATGTACTCTATTTAGCATTCAAAAATATAGTTTCAACAATTAAAAATAACACATTGTATCTTTCACTCTAAAAATGTTTGCATGTGAAGAAATTTGATCCCTACATCTACACTTAAAATGGATCTATGATGGTATATATTGGACACATTACTATGATCATTTGTCATTAAATAACTTTATACTTTATAGATAGCTTGCATATTAATTTATTATTCATTAAGTAAGCCTCAAGCAACTTTGTTTTTAACATAAAAGTACAAATAATAAACAAAAATAAATTATGCTAATACTCGCATTCAATATTTAATTTTATCCTAAAAAAATATTTTCTCCTTAACTCTAAAATGGTGCAAACTTCCTACAATAGTATGTAATGATGATGATAATGATGATTATCATCCACTAAGACCAAATATAGTATATAATAAGGTAAAAAAATATTACTAAAAGTTATTTCGAATTTTATTATTATGCTAAAAAAAGCATTAAAAGAAGTGTTTCAAGATCATCATAATTTTGTTTAGATAAACAATCAAGAAGGTTGGTAGCATCACAAATATTTTGAAATTTAATTCCAATATTTTAAATTGTGCCAACATTGTCTTAGTAATATCGTAACTTAACATATACATTATATTTACTATATCGGATTATAATTAAATGGGTTAATAATAGTTACATACACATCATTATTTTCATAAAATAACCGTAACAAACTTAACTTTTAATATAAACCATGAAAATATTAAAATAGATAATGTAAGGAATTCAAGATTAAGATGTGAAATATTTTCTTTTTCAAGTTTATATAAATTTGTTTTATAAAGTTTATCATGACAATTTTAACACAAAAAATGGTGAATATCTACATTAAAATTAGTGAACTAAGTGACTTTCTAATTCCTCATTTTGAAAAAACTTAATCTAGTTAAAGTTCTAAATAATGGTATATACTAGACACATTAGTAAGATCATTTGTCATTAAATGAATTTATACTTAATATATATCTTGCATATTAATCTATTATTCATAAAGCGAGCCTCAATCAACTTCTTTCTTAACATAAACATACAAATAATAAATAATAAATAAATTATGCTAATACTCACATTTAACATTTAATTTGATCCTAAATTTACTTTTCTTCTCAACTCTAAAATGGTGCAAAATTCCTACAATAGTATGCAATTGTGATGGTGATAATGATGATTATCATCCACTAAGACCAAATATGCTAAATACAAAGGTTAAAAGATACTACTAAAAGTTATTTCGAATTTGATTGTTATGCTCAAAAAGAATTAAAAGAAGTGTTTCAAGATCATCATAATCTTGTTTAGTTAAAAAATCAAGAAGGTTGGTAGCGTCACAAATATTTTGATATTTAATTTGAATATGAATATAAACTAGATGATCTATGAGAGTTTTTTAATCTTAAACCATATTACTAGTTTTGCAAAGGTGATAGACATTTAAATTGTGCCAACACTGTCTTAGTAATAATCATAACTTAACACATACGTGATATTTACTATTTTAGATTATAATTAAACGGGTTAATAATAGTAACGTACACATCATTATTTTCATAAAATAACGTTAACAAAATTATCTTTTACTATAAACCATAAAAAATATTAAAATAGATAATGTAAGGAATTCAAGATTAAAATGTGAAATATTTGCTTAAGCAAGTTTATATAAAAAAAAATTTATAAAGTTTATCATGATAATTTTTACACAAAAAATGGTGAATATCTACATTAAAATTAGTGAACTAAGTGACTTTGTAATTCCTCATTTTGAAATAATTTAATCTAATTAAAGTTATAAATTCTAGATCCACTGAATACTTCCAAATTTAATGAAATATGTGTTAAAGGAGGAACAATAACACCAAAATCAATTCCCGACCTTGGGAATAACCTTTTTCTACCAATCGAGCTTTGTATTTATCCACCTTTCCTTTTTCATTTGTCTTATTCTTAGACACTCATTTGCTACCAATGGGTTTGCTTCCAGCCGGTAACTCCACCAGATCCCAAGCCTCATTTTTTCCAAAGATGTCATTTCATTAACCATGGCCTCTTTCTAGAGTTTTCCATCCTTGGAATCTACTGCCTCCCTGACAGTTTTGGGATCATCATTAGTAATAGATAAAGAAAAATTTAAATAGAAAGCAAACTGACTATACCTTTTTGGATGCCTTCTTTCTCGAACTGATCTTCTCACAGTTGGATTTTGTGGCTCTTCGTCTTCTGATTCCTCTTCTGTTGCAGAGTCTGATTCTTCCTCATTTAGTTAAAACTCTATCTTCTTAGGTTCCTTTTGTACGACTTCATGTTTAATAACATCTTTCACCTCTCTAAACACCACATCACGGTTGTACATGACCTTCCTTTTTTCTAAGTTCCAAAGCTTATAACTATTTAAACCATCCTTATACTCAATAAAGATGCACCTTTTAGATTCACTATCCAACTTGGTTATTTTCTCCTTTGGAACATGTACATATGCATCACACCCAAATACCCTCAAATGTGAAAGAGAGGGTTTCTTACCAATCCATACCTCTTGTGGAGTCTTATCCCCCAACGATGATGAAGGTGATCCGTTGACCATGTAACATGCAGTCTCCACCACCTCTACCCAGAATTCCTATCCTAACCCAGCACCACTAAGCATGCTTCTTGCCTTTTACATCAACGTCGTGTTCATTCGTTTTGTAACTCCATTTTCTGAGGTGTGTATGAAGTAGCCTTCGGCCATGCTATACCACACTTCTTACAGAACTCTTCAAATTCCTTCTTGTAAAACTCTCCACCAATATCTGCCCTCGACACCTTTATCTTCTTCTCTATCTGGTTTTCCACCAGAGCCTTAAATTATTTAAACCTGTCAAAGACTTTAGATTTCTTCCTAAGGAAATATAGTCATGTATTCCTTGAGAAGTCATTATTTGTATGGGATCCCTTAGGTTAGTTTAGGGTTCATAAATCCAAATTTTGTATATAATTTTGTAAGAACTGTAAATTCTCTGCGATTTTTGGATGCAAAGCGCGTAGATGAATAAGAGTCAAAGGGGCTTAGCCCCTTGTTTTAAGTAAAGTTTTGAGTCTGCTTTGAGATTCATCCATGGTCTGTGAACCATGGCATTGTATGAAGAAGTCTATAAATAGTTGAGTCTTAGCAAAAAGAAGAAAACAACAAGAAGAACTAAGATAGAGGATTGGGTTGGTTAAAGAGTTTTGGGAAGGAGATAAAGCAAGAAGGCTCAACTTCCTGTGCATAGGTAGAGAAAGGAAGGCTCTGTGGCTAAGTGCATGAAGGCCTAGGTAGAGTCTGCAATTGAGTGCATGGACCCCTGCAGCTGTTTGCGTAGGGTAGTTTGAGTCTATAATTCTTGAATTGAGATCAATAAAGATAGTTTTCTGAAGAATTACTAAGCGTTTCTATTTATATATGTTTATGTTATATGTTGTTGATAGATGACTTATTTTATGCAATACTGATTGAATGCTACACGATTATTTTGAATCAAGCCTAATAATGTACATGATGAATATTTAAACACTTCTGTGAAGCTTCTAGTGATTTCTCTTATGTTTTCTAATGAATTAAGTAGGTCTATGCAAACTCCCAATTAGGATTTCTTTCTGATATGTGCAAGTAGGTAAATAGATTGTTAAAGGATTGCAATGACTGATCATAGACCTTCACAAAGATATGAAGGCCATTTAATAGAGTTACAGTAATGAGTCCTATAAGTCTGTCGATCTGCATGAATCCAAATCTAAGGCACTAGAAGACATCACACTAGTATCTGGATGCATAAGTTTAGTTATTGCATCCCCCCATACTGCTTCAGGTGATTTTGTAGCCTACGTTACGCAAGTTGTTGCTGAAAGGGTCAGTAGTGCAGGGTTTTTTTGGTTGGTGCAATTAACTCTGAACATAGGTCAGGCCCTGTAAGGCAACAAATGGTTCTATTGCCAGAACCAGGATCTACTTAAATAAATGTGTGATGTTGCATCATTGGAATCTGACCAAGAAAGAAATCGAAAAGTGGTTGGACCGAAAGATTCATGAGTTCACAACACAAGAAAACAAGAATTTGCACCTATCGAAGGGGCATTGGTTGAATAGATATATGTACACTGAGATACACGAGACCTTCTTCTGTACCTTCCCTATTGAATTGTATGAGTGGTTAGCCAAATTGATAAGCAATCAAGGAAGGTGGAAGCTTGATAGTCCTATAGTGTGGAATCCAAAATTAGTGTGATGACCAAAATCTTTTGAAAACAAGATCATGTGGGTTGTCGATCATTGGCTCGATCGAATTCTCAGAGAATTTGTTACAGAATTTGTAGTTGATACCTCTGTCAGCTATAGCGAAGCGGAGCGAGGTGGAGCGAAGATTTTTCGAAGGATCACAAGGTAAGTATTCAAGATCATTGAATACTTGGATTAAAATTCTATTATGTGAAAAATGGGTGATTCCATTACCTTGATGTTTAGAGCTACATAAAGTGGAAGATTCTTTAGAAATCATGAAGGATCAAGACCATAGTTTAGTCCATTGATTAGACCTCCTTCAAGCGACGACAAAGGGGTGGGGCAGGCTAAGCCGTGAAGCATTTTTCAACTAATCACTCATGGGATTCCTAGAACAAATCACCCATCCACTCCACCTCCACCTCCACCTCCACTGCACACACCTTTTCCCACACCTCCACCTCCACCACCACAATTCCACATGGCAAATGCAATGAAGATGTTGATCTTCAAAGGCATGGGAAGTGAATATCTAGATCAATTTTGGTTTGTTGGGAATGTTGTATGGACAATGCAACAAATCACCAATGATAATATAAAGAAGGCAGAGTTGGTTACCACTTTGTAGGATCACGCGCTAACCTAGTACATTAAGTATTGCACTGGTAATCCTCTTGCAACACTAGCAAAGACTAATAAGGCTTTGAACAAAGAGTTTAGTAATCCTAAATCTGACTCTCAGTCGGTGCTTGAGTTTAAAGAGATCATGATGAAGGTTAAAGAGATGCCTTGGGACTTTGATTAGAGGTTGAAGTGTTAGATCGGACAATTTAAGATGCATATCATGGATAGCTAGGATCGCAACTAGTTTATTGCATCGCTTTTTCCCCATTTGAGAATCGCTCTATCACAACAAAACGTATCAACACAAGCATAATCCCTGGAAATCGAGATGAGGCTGCATGCATCACCTATTTAGGATAAGAACGTAGGGGTACAACAGATTCACTCACATTTAGCAAGCCTACACCTAGAATTAAAAATTTTGAAAAAAGTGAAGGATATTAAACTGGAAATGTGTGTAGAAGTCTGGTGTTTGAAGTGTAAGGGCCACGGGCACGATAAAGATCATTGTCCCATGTACATGAATTATATTCAAGGAGGGGGGCCAATTCCCCTAAATTCAGAAGCCCCAGTAGGGATTATCATGGGGGCTATGATATGGTGTGCCATTTGTCCAATTATTGGGAAACATCCAACAGATAATTGCCACTTACTTCAGAAGTTTTTTCAGACATCCCAACAATTTCTCTATAATTTCTACAAATCGGTAGGCCACAATGAGTGCCATTATTGAAGTTTTGTACTAATGATGGAAAAAACCCCTACATATCCTATGCAAGTAGAGACTCGGCCTCTAGCTTAAGGTTTATGAGGAACGCACGGAGGTTATCAGGGTCGAGGACGAGGCCGAGGAGGAGGAGGACCTAGTAAGGGTCGCATTTAGATTATTTTCTACAACTGCGGACAACTAGGGCACTATGCATATGAATGCCAGAATCTTACACACCCATCATGTCAATACTACAGATAGTTTGACCATACTATAGAAGAATTCCTGGAGTTAATATCTAAGATGCAAGAAAAGAAAACGTAGTCTCAGCAGCCTACATAGAATTTACAAATGATGAGGGCTGAGCCCCATGAGGAAGATCAAAGTGTTAATATTGTCTTACGAAGTGGAATGAAGACTGGCACTGATAAAGGTTAACAGTCTGAAGAATATGGATGGGTTCACAAAGTTCTAGAGAAATAAGTCGGCTTTGATCTGGATCATGCTAAGGAGACATTTATGGAAGCTAAGAAGATCTTCACTGAGGCCTCCACCTCAGGAAGCCAGGACAAGATGTAAGAGACTAGCGTGCCTGTAGAGGTTGATCCTTTTGTACTCACTACACTATTGGAGACTTGCATGAAGCTGATGCACAATATCAAGGCTGTGGAAGGCTTGCAAGAATTAATAAATAAATGAGCCATAAAAAAAAATGCCATTGATGGGCACCACATGGTTAGAAAGATTGGCAAGCATAAGGCACGAACGGGGTGAGAGATGCGGCTAATAGCACAGGTAGGTGATTATGAAATGGACCAGGTCATCTTGGATCTGGGATTCTGTTGGTGTCCAAGTATGAACAAATTATTCAATCCCGTTTCCGACATTAATTCATCAATCTGGGTGCATACACTTTTCAAGTTAATGTGCAAAGTATATGCAGGGGTAAGGTTATAATCTACATCAATCAAGGGTTCGTGATTATGAAATCAATGCATCGATGTAAGAGTAATGGAAATTAAATTACAGAAAGAAAAGCATTCACAACAATCTATGGAAATTTGTAACAGCAATAAATAAGACACAATAAGTAAAACAATATACATAAAAAGGACACACACACAACACCTGATCAAAAGAGTGGGCCCAACTCCCTAGTTAGGGCTGTGCTTAACTCACATATTGAAAAAAATATCAGAAGGCTGGAACTTTCATTAACAAGAGTTCCATTGTTACAAGGCTCAATTCTTACATCAGCCAGCTCCTCTCTCTCTGTGAATTGTATCTTTTAAATATACAAACATCCAAAGGAAACTTGCAACAAACTGATCTCAATATTCAAGATGAGATCTGAGAGATCTTGTCCATCATGATTCAACCGGAACAAGTTGAATTGGTTATTACAATTGGGCAATTCTGGAAAACGGCTGCAACATCAAATTTGCAAATATGTCCTTCGAGGAACCTCGATCTTCTCCTAGTAAAAACTGAATTTCTAAAAACTGCCCAATAGGAAACTGATTTGGTCCATTTTGAACAGAACCCATGTCTCATATTTTCCAGATTCGCTTTCATTTGCCCAGAACATCCAATGCAAAACTATCACTTCTTATGCCAGTGAATTCCCGAGATGGAATATCTAATTATTTGTTGAAGACCAAATCTGCAATCTGGAAGAGATCTTGGAGGCTAAAATCATGAGTGGGGTTATAACGAATGAATAAACCAATATCATGCATAATAATCATTAATTATTAAAAATTAAATGAGATCAGATATTATTTATCCACAAGAGCATGAATGATTATGAAATGGAATTATATAATAAATTATGGTAAAGAATGTGATAAAAGAATAGTGGAAATAGATGAAATGAAAGTTAAGAAGTGGTAATAATAATGACAAATTAAGAGCCCAACATTCCCCCAAACTGAATATGTTGCATGTCCACATGCAACCCAATGCCTTTGTATAAAGTAGGGGAAATAATGGTTTGAAAAATATGAGTGAATAATGCTCAGTGGTTTTTTTTATGACATTGTCCTAAACTTTTAATAATCAAACACTCATGTCATTTCACCTCAATTATTATTTTCAACAAAAATAATGTGGAATGACATCTATGGATTAACATTTTTTGAAGCTAATGTATGTTGAGGTTGTGTAAGTGATGCGAAAGGTGGAAGCCATGCAAGCTCAAAGAAAGTAATAAAAATTTGTAGCAGGATTTCCTTCCCCTAAACTGATTAGCTTCCCTGTCATCAAGATTTCTATAGCACATCTTATGAGTATCCTTAATTAGTAATTCATCAGGATTCAAAATTAGATTTAGGCCTCTTCATCCTTCCCCAAAATAATAGTAGTGTTGTTAAGCTAGGATTAAATAGAGATTGATTAGGTAAAGCAACTATCTTTGGTTAAAGATATGAAACTTGTAGAATAAAGGAATGATAGATTAGATGATACACAATGTCAGATATAAAATATCCTAAAAGTTTCATCCCTAACATGTAAAGTAAATATTGATAACTCAATAATAGATATAAACAATAACCACCATTATCTAAGAATTAGTTAAATATTACCCCATGAACCATGAGTTCTAGCAAACCTTATATATGCAATAGTGGCATTATCGACAATTAGTTTTGAGAAAACAAGGTAACCAAGTAGATCATAGTATTGAATTAACTTCTATACCATAAGCATGGCGACTACTGCCAGCGGGCATCCATAGCCTTGACAGGGATGCCTTTTTAACCCATTGAGATCCCAATCCAATCTATTAGAAATAAGTACATAGCTACAAAAGCATTTCAATTTACTTAGATGTCTACTGAAGATCATTGTTCTGGCTTGGTAACCAGTTAATAATAATTTCAATCATGGGAACTAACAAAAGTGAACAAGTCGGCTCGTGATGAGACCTCTTGTCCTTCAGTTTTATGACCGAAGGCCATTACCTCAGCTTGGTGATCAATAGTGGTAATGTCACTCTATTAAGACCTATGATCATGGTAGGTCAGCTCGTGATGAGACCTTCTACCCTCCAATTGACTATTTATGTTTAAAATTTAAGTCTGGTTATTGTTAATCAATAAAATATTACTTAATAGATGGGGTGGCAAGCCAACTCCTTAAAAGCTAGGGATGGCGTAAAACGTTTTGTGGTAACTATTTTCAACTCGAGTAATTTTTCTTCTCAAATACTAATAACCTTAAAATGACTGTTGATAAATATATTTTGCTTTGTTAAGATTGGGGTTTGAGGAATAATTCATTAGATAGCGATGGAAATATTTAAGTACAACTTTCTGGCCATCATCATAAATTTTACAAAATCAGGGACTTGACAAATTATGAAAGTTGAAAGTTGCCATCATTAAATCATCTTTTCATAATTATTCCTTAAAAAATAAAACTATGTTTATAGGTAAACAAAGATAAATTGACTACCCAATCATTATGTCAAAGAGGACCAAGACAATTAAATGTATTTCCCTATTCACCAAGTTAATGTCTTCATGCATGATTCAAGTTCCACTGTGTGTGGATAAGTGGGGGTTATGGATTGTTATGGATTATGGTGGTAATAATCGTGAGATGTATGAGTTGACGTGAAATTTTAATAACAATGATGACATGACTTCATTGATATTAAATATAATATATTTTCTATCAAATGCAACACCTCCCCCCAACTAAGATATGACCATCCTCGGTCATAACTGAAGCATCAATCAAATACACAGAGTTGATTAGGGACGTACCTGAAGACTTACCTTGACGAAGTATCAACATGTGTAGAGTAACAGCACTAGGTACTTATAAAAAATTTCACCACGGAGTAGCAGCACCATAGGAGTAAAATCATTGAAAGAGTAACAACACCAAAGGAATAACAACATCGAGTACTCAGAAAAATTAGAGGAGTAACAACATTGACAGAGCAAAAGCAACGATGGAGTAACAACACTAGCTGAGTAACAACACTGGCTGAGTAACAACACCGACGAAGTAACAACACCAACGGAGTAACAGCAGCAGCGGAGTAACAACATTCGCTGAGTAACAACACCGGCGGAGTACCAGCATCGGCTGAGTAACAACACTAGCAGAGTAACAGCACCAACAGAGTAACAACATCGGTGAAGTAATAGCAGCGACGGAGTAACAACACTGACGAAGTAACAACACTAGCAGAGTAACAACACCGGTGGAGAAACAACATTGGTGGAGTAACAACACTAGCATAGTAATAGCACCGACGAAGTAACAATAGTGATGGAGTAACAACATTGACGGAGTAACAACATTGGCGGAGTAACAACACTGCGGAGTAACATCACCGGCAAAGTAACAATAGTGATGGAGTAACAGCTCCAATAGATTAACAGCATGAGTAGAGTAACAACACTAGTGGAGTAACAACACTAGTGGAGTAACAACATTGACAGAGTAATAGCACTAACAGAGAAACAACACTGGCGAAGTAACAACATCCAAGCAGCAACAATATCCGACACTTAGAAAATTTTCGGGAGTAACAACACCCAAGGAGTAACAAAATTGGTGGAGTAACAACTTCCAAGAAGTAACAACATCCGACACTTAGAAAATTTTCCGAAGGAACAATAACGGTGGGGTAACAGCACCCAAGGAGTAACAGCATCCAAAGAGTAACATCATCCGACACTTAGAATTTTTTTGGGAGTAACAGTAGTGGCAGAGTAACAACACCCAATGGATCTAAGGAAACAATATAGTGATAAGACTAAGGAACAAATGGATAAATATGGAGCAACATCACGAAACTTGAGAACTTCCTTTTATTTTGATGAAGGAACAAAATTTGTGACTTTGAACACATGAAAAAAAAGCCATAAGAGGAATCAGAAAAGAAACAAAAAGTTTATTGAAAAACAATAAATAAATAAATAACTTAAGTTGCAACCGCTATGATTTTGACTGCAACAATGTTGTTTCCTAAGGGAATATCAATTTGTTTCTAGAAAAAAGAATCTGTCAATGGTAAATGAATGGAAAAATGTTTTGGCAGAAATGACTTGGATCTTCAAATGGAAATCAATTCTCCATTTATCTTGTTATGAATCCATTAGGTAATGAAAAAATATTCATGTTGTTGGTGAGAAATAACATGAATAATATATAACAAACTCTTATGATAAATATCCATGGCACCTTGAAAGAATCAAAATTATATGATATTATATTTCTTAATAAATATTGGGATAAAAATCTATTATTTCATTATCATTGTCATCAATAATCACTTGTTCAAAAACAAACTGACCTCCTTTATTCTACTCGGACTTGCAAAAAAACGAGCGTCTACCTGTAATAAAACATGTAATCATAGAAGAAGAGAGGTGATCAAGGTTTCTAAATCCAATAAATATGAAAAAAAAATCACAAGTAGTTACTCTGTAAAACAAATCCATGGAAAAAAAATAACAAAGTTGAGTTAATTTATTACCTGCAGGACAGCAGTGGCCAACCATATTAACCAACAATATTTTAATCATAACTTTTTTTTTTCATCCAATTTGCATGATTCCAAAGCCAAATGAAATTGAATTAATAGGGATATCTCCAATTGAAACAAGTTTTAAAAATTCCATGATATGATATGTCAAATTTACTTAGAACAACCTGCATAACAGAGTCATTTTCGATTTCCCAACTTAGACCAACAGTTGATATTTTAAGCATAACTTTTTTCATTTGATGATAGATTGAACCGATTCAAATTGGATATTAAAGTAGATTCATGTAAATATATCCAATAGAAACAGGTTTTGAAATCATGAAGAATTGATGGGTCAAATGTGTGAAGGAACAATCGGAAAAACAAAGTTTTAAAGTTGTTGATTTACGATAGACAATCAATATTTTGGTCATAAATTTCTCATACGATATCAAAATTGGGTGATTCAAATTCATTGTAAACTAGATTAATAGGGTGATATACTATACAAATAGGTTTTAAAAATCTAGTCATTTAGGCCTCCAAAAATGGATTGTCCCAACTCTGTTCCTGAGCTATCTACTCGATATATTGTCAATGTTTTGGCCATAACTTTTTCATTTCAAATCCAAATTGAGTGATTCAAATTAAGATAGAAAGTATAAATAAAGGGATATTTCGGATAGAAACAGGTTTTGAAAATATTCCCATTTTGTTCCCCAAAACATGACTTTAGAGACTATGATTTTAGTCATTTTATCAAGTCCACACGCCCTAAGATATGATAATTTTTATTCTTTTTCCAAAACAATGATGAGTTTGTAGAAATCTGTTTTTCAATATAATACATCTACATACACAATTAAATTCAAATATTTACCACTGATATTGATATACTCAGCAAGTTACAGCAAACACAACTCGTTCTACATATAACAAAAATTATTTATATACTTATTTATTCTATTTTCTACACTAACATATTCTACCTTGAAAAATAAATCATAATTACGTATAAGAGTACTTCCAATGGACACATTTTATAAATAAGGCCTCAGGTGTATACACAGCCAAATTTGAGAAATGTTTGTCAATAAATACTAGGGTATGAGAGACCAACTTCCCTTGAAAATATGGTGTCAAAAATTGCTGAAGTATGGAGTGACGCTGCAAACAACTAATGGAGTGAAACCAATCTTCAATATATCCTTTACTTTCTTGATTTCCCATACTTTTCATATCATGAAGTTCTTGAGTTTATAAAACAACTTGTTGATGCAGAATAGAAGAAATCTCCTTTTCTTCCATAACTTCTACAATTTTTGGATTTAAAACATTTTCAATCTCGATATAAGTTTTCTGCAATTGTGTATGTGATATAGATTGGGTGGGAAGGGTAGGTAAATTTTGCAATTCAACACTGTAAGCGTGTTGTACTGGTTTATTATGGTGAGGATGTGGAATGAGTTGAGTAGGATATTGTGTAGGGCATGGAGGATTTTGATAGTGTAATTGATTAGGATGTGTGGATAATTTTGATACGCAA
>APFE030727250.1:0-12471 GCA_000404065.3 Pinus taeda | reverse complement strand
ATTTTATTATTCAGCAATTTTCTTGTACAATAGGGTGCCAAACTAGCTTACCCATAGATAGACAAACTTCCAGCACTTTCCTAAACCCAGCATAGGCCCTACTGACCTCTGCTACAGCCTGAAACCCTCTGCGTCAGCCTACTGAGGCTCTACGCAGCCTCTCTGGGCTTTTGCGTCACTCCTACAGTCTCTGCGTGGATAACGCAGGCCCTTCTGGCTCTGCGCAGTCTCTGCTGCCTTTGCGTGGCTTCCTCTGGCTCTGCATCTGCCTCTTCTGTGTTGATCTCTCGTCTATCTGTTTCGTACTTGCTGCCTCTTGACTACTCTCCAGACCACTGGTTCAATTTCTCAACAAACCTCGCTTCATAAATTGCACTGACTGGTCTCCCTTAGTGTGTCCTCCAAGTGACCCTCAAGCCTCCTCTTATACTTTTCTTGTTGATAAATCAATGGTCGAGATTAAGTCCCTAATCAATGGCTAAGATTAGATCTGGCTTGATCCATGTCTTTCGGACCATTCTAACACAGATTCATATTAATACACATTAATATTTTATTTTTCCCTAAGTTTAGACTTAGGGACTCCATTAAAAATATTAATTATTTTAATATCTCCTAATCTATTTAGAATCTGCCCAAACCTAAGTTGCAGGAAACTTGGGCAGGGGAGGAGTTTCCGTACGAAAACGGAAACGAAACTCAAAAATGCGTACGGTACAGCCCAGAAATGCGTTTCTGGCCATACTTGCATGTTTCTCGAGGCGGAAACGTGGCTAGTACGGCTGGAAACGCGTTTCTGGGCCGTACGATGCCATTTTCACATGCGGTTTGACTTTTTTAAATTTTTTTTAATTATTTTGTCTTCTAATTTTTAATTAGGTTATTAAAATGAACTTCATGGTACTTTTTATCCTTTTACTTAAATTTTTAACATTACCATGAAATGACTTAGGATGTTTGAGAGTGGTTTCGCCCTCATTGGATTTCATATGGAGAAAGTAGAATTTTAGATTTTACTCAAAATCCAGCAGACTTATTTGTTTTTCAGGATTTCAAGATTGGGGGGATTGCAATGTTTCCATTGGATTTTATCATGTACTAGGGTATGGAACTTGTATTTAATCAAGAGAACCAAACCCTCTATGCAGGGGAGACTCCCAATAATCAAGAGCACGTAGTGTACTAGGGTATGAAACTTGTATTTAATCAAGAGCACTAAGGTTGTTCGACTATGTAGGAGGAGACTCCCAATCAAGCACGAGATAGGAAATTAGAAATTTCTCGTCGCTGATTTTGGATATTTCTATTTTCATTATGTGATCATTCATGAGTAAATGTGATGTAGATTTAGAGACTTACAGTTTATGCATTGACAATTGACAATTTTATCGCACTGTAATAAATTAGAATGTATCATATAGGCTTTATGATTGCACATATCTCTTAAATGTCCTAATATATATATATATATATTATATATTTTTATATATATATATATTCGCGTTTCCCCGTTTCCAAAATTTGGGGGGGTCACGTTTTGTACCCATGCCCGTTTCGGAAACTCGTACCCGTTTCCCCATTTCATTCAACTTAGGCCCAAACCCTTTTTGGGTATTGGAAATCTCATGTGCCCCAACCTTTCCACCAAATTTCGTCGCTAGGGCACATCCGATGCTATCCCAAATCAACAACATTCAACACTTAACAAAAAATAATCTAAGTGTTGGTGATAGGCATAGTCTATGAACCGTAGTAGTAAGAAAACGAAAAGGTTGGTCGGTGTCGCACACTGCCCACAAGTGGGAATTGAGCCACCACTAGTGTGGGGGAATAGTGGAAGAAAATTTGAGGCTCATTGGGAATAACCCGGCCTCCTTGAAGACATGAACACTTGAAGAAAATTGACTTAGTGTCGCTGCGTTGTGGAACAAGGGTAATTCTCTTATCTAATTTTGGCCATATTTTCTTGCTATTTGGGATGCCAGGTGGCCATCCATAGATTATACTCAGAATTTCATTGTTGCATAATAATAAAACCCTCATCTGTTTCACCAGTTTTCCCAAGTTGGGTTTTTTCGGGGACTTTTGTCCAAAAATAATAGTCATTTTCATGTGTGTGCGCTAGATTTTCTCAGTTTCTAGTGCTATTAGTTTCCGCATAATTTTATTTGTGAAGGTTGCAATGCGTTTAATTCGATGTTGCCGTGGCAATAAACTAAATAGTTAATTTATCAATTAGAAGAATTAATACCAATTGTTGCAATAACATTTTAGTTTCGAAATTTTCACATGATATCAAAGCGTGAGTGATCAACCGGGAAGCTCAAAAATGAAAGAGGGAATTTCGTTGTTCAGTAGGAGCAACAGGCCGAAATTCCTAGAGGCAGCGCAGTCCATTGCCAGGTAGGTCGAGTTGCTTGGGGAAGTTCGAATTTTCAGTGCAAAGTGGCAGAAAAATTCGACCTTCCAGATTGAGTAATTCCAATAAGCAGAGGGAGCAACAGCGACTCAATTTTTCGCTAAGCGGATTCCTTGGTTGGACGTAAAGGGTTTTTGCAACAGCAAAACCACGTCAAGTGGAAGAGAAAAACACACATAACAGAGGGAAAATTTCTCTAAGGGAACTTTGAGTCTAAGAAGTTTGATTTTCCAGGCAGATTGGCAGTATTTGAGTGCACATTTCATCACTCTAGAAGGGATTGTGTAAAGCAGAGCAGCAGCCAAGCAGAGGGAAAGAGGGAGTTTTCAACTTGATCAAAGATGGCCACAACAGGGCTTAGAGATCATGATAGGTTGGATGGAACTTCCAACTACGTCATCTGGGAGGTTAGGATGTCCTTCCTTCTAGATGAATATGGCCTGAAATTCTGCATAGATAATGTGGTGGCAGTTCCCCAGGATGCAGATAAGCTTAAGGAATACTGGAAGGAGATGGCAAGGACAAATCAATTTATCTTGGATGGAGTCCGAGATCATATAGTCTCACATATAGCAGCCAAGGGAACGGCCAAAGAGATGTGGGATGCTCTCTCCATGCTATACCAGGGTACTTCCGAGCAGCATAAGATGTTCCTAGAAGAAAAGCTCAGATGCATCAGGATGCAGAAGGGGGAAGGCGTAGATCCCTTCCTCACCAGGATTAAGGAGGTCCAAGACCAGCTTGCAACTGTTGCGGCAGCACCTCAACCTTCAAAGCTAGTACCGTTGGCACTAAATAGTGTCTCGGAGGATTGGCAAGTCTTCGTCCAAAGCATATTGGGCAGAGACATGCTACCAAGATGGGACAAAATGTGGGTTGACTTGCAGCAGCAGGAGTTTAGGCGAGCTCTACTTAAGAGCTCCATTAGCGGCAACAGTAGAAGCAAACAAAAGGGTGTGAAGGAGGAGGAGAATGTGGCCCTCGCATCAAAGGGTCCCAGTTAGGGGCAAGGGGAGCAGAAGAAGAAGAAGGACCTACATAAGGTCAAGTGCTTCAGGTGTGGTGCCGCTATAGTACCCAGTGTCCTTTCAGAAAGAAGGACAAGCAGGAGAAGCAGGACCAGGCAACAGCACATGCTGAGATAGATAGGTTGTCCTCCAAGTTGGAGGAAGACTTCGCGATGATGGCAGCCATACCTCTAGGAGTGAGGTGAAGTGACTTGGAGTTGTAGCCCCAAAGAGATACAAAGATTGGGCAATGTCCTTGAGGAACCCACCTCATGGATCATTACCTTGCTATGGGGGCCCATAATATTTAGAATCAAGATGGATCAATGGCAATTGATGTAGTCAGTACCAGAGTGACAGTTGCAGACTAGTAGCTGTCAGATGCTAAGGAGCATAGTGCAATGTTGGAGGCAGAGTTGGTGGCTCAGTAGAAAAATCAACAGCAACGCAGATTCTTCAGTGACAACGCAGATGCTAGTAGCAATCAGGGTCTCGGGAGATAGATGCATCATATTGAACATGGTTGATTCAGTATTTTGGATGCTTCTCGGTTGCAGTTACAGCAACAACATATGAGAGGAAGTTGCAGTGCTAGCAGCAATATGGCAGTGGCAGCAGTAGCACAGATGCAGCATCAGAGTCACGTAGTGATTGGTGGGAAGTATGGCCATACATCAGCAGTGTGAGTCGTGACAGGAGGTGATACAAAGATAGGGTGTTGTGACAGGATACATAGCATTAGAGAGAATACAGTGCTTGCTAAGAGGGAGTGTTAGTTTCTGTAGCATCGAATGTGTTCTAGTCCTGTAATTTGGTGGAGAGGCTAGAATGCATGAGATCTCCAAAACCCAGAAATCGTTTTTGGAAATTCCACCTAGAGATACTTAATTAGATTATTAGCCAATATTTTAATGTTTCCTAAGTCTAAACTTAGGAAAACAGGTTAATTAATCAAAATTAATTAAGTTAGGGTGAGAATTCTCTAGAAACTCACACGGATCGATCCAGAAATGATCTGAGCCATCAATTATGATTTAGTCTTGGCCATTGGAGTCCCAACAGGAAGATATAAGAAGGGATCGATGGGCACTTGGAGAATACACTAGAGCCACTTGGAGAATTTGATTTTCCAGAGTAGCAGCAATCAGTTGTCGAAGAGTACGAGCTTCAGTGAGGAAGCAGAGACAGTGAGGAGTAGAGATAATGATCCAGAGGAAGTTTTCGAAATCCAGAGAGGCAAAAGCAAGGAGACTGAGTTATTCCCAATGAGGCAACAGAGACGACTGCGCAGTTGCTTCAGAAAAGCAATTCGATTTCGCTGGAGGAAAAATCAATTCAATTTCCAGAGGCCAGCAAAGTCCTCCAAAGGGTCAGAGAATCAGTTTACTCATTAGAAACAAGCAGAACGACTTCATCAAAGGCAATTCTGGGTTAGACATCCAAGGGCCTGCGCAAGCACTATGCAAAGGGTACAAGAGGACGAGTTTTATAAAGCAAAGTTGTGTCGAGATTGCTTGTGGAAGAAGGGTAATTCCCTTAAATAATTTTGGCCAGATTTTCTTGTTGTTGGATTGTTAGTTGCGCATCCATAGATTGTACTCAAAATTTCACTAGTGCATAATAATAAAACCTCATTTGTTGCACCGGTTTTCCCAAGTTTAGTTTTTCCAACGACTTTTGTCCAAAGATAATAGTGTCATTTTTGTGTGCGCTAGATTTTCTCAGTTTCCAGCACTATTATTTTCTGCACAATTTTATTTGTGAAGGTTGCAGTGTGTTTAATTCAATGTTGTCATAACAATAAATTGAATCATTAATTTATCAGTTAGAAGAATTAATACAAGTCATTGCAATAAGATTTCAGTTTCAAAATTTTCACATGGTATCAAAGCGTGAGTGATCAGCCAGGAAGCTCAGAAACGAAAGAGGAATTTCGTTGTTTAGTGGCAGCAGGCCAAAATTCCTAGAGACAACGTAGTCCATTGCCAAGTAGGTCGAGATGCTTGGGAAGTTCGATTTTTTAGTGCGATGTGGCAAAAAAATTTGACCTTCTAGATTGAGTGATTCCAACAGGCAAAGGGGGCAGCAGAAACTCAGTTTTTCGCTGAGAAGATACCTTGGTTGGATGCAGAGGTTTTAGCAACAGCAAAATCAGTGTCAAGTGGAACAGAAAAGCACACATAACAGAGGGAAAATTTCTCTCAGGGAACTTCAAGTCTCAAAAGTTTGATTTTCTAGGCAAATTGGTAGTAGCTGAGTGCATATTTCCTCACTCCAAAAAGGAGTGCATATAGCAGAGCAGCAGCCAATCAAAGGGAAAGAGGGAGTTTTTGACTTGATCAAAGATGGCCACAGCGGGGCTTGGAGATCAGGATAGGTTGGAAGGAGCTTCCAACTACGTCATTTGGAAGGCTAGGGTGTCCTTCCTTCTAGATGAATATGGCCCGAAAGTCTACATAGGTAATGTGTTGGCAGTTCCTCAGGATGTAGATCAACTGAAGGAATACAAGAAGTAGATGGCAAGGGCAAAGCGTTTGATCTTGGATGGAGTCTAAGATAATATATTCTCACATATAGCGGCCAAGGGAAAGGCCAAAGAGATGTGGGATGCTCTCTCCACGCTAGACCAGGGTACTTCCAAGCAGCGGAAGATGTTCCTTGAAGAAAAGATGAGATGCATCAAGATTCAAAAGGAGGAGGGCATAGATCCCTTCCTCGCCAAGATTCAAGAGGTTCGAGACCAGCTTGCAGTTGTTGGGGCAGCACCTTAACCTTCAGATCTAGTACGATTGGCACTAAACAGTGTCTCGGAGGATTGGCAAGTCTTCGCCCAAAGCATATTGGGTAGAGGCATACTACAAGGATGGGACAAAATGTGGGCTAACTTGCAGCAGGAGGAGCTGAGGCGAGCTCTGCTTAAGAGCTCCATTAGTGGTAGCAGTAGCAGTGGACCAAACGGTATGAAGGAGGAGGAGAATGTGGCCCTCGCATCAAAGGGTCCCAGTCAGGGACAGGGGGAGCAGATGAAGAAGAAGAAGGACCTATCTAAGGTCAAGTGCTTAAGGTGTGGCGACTTTGGCTGCTACAATACCCAGTGTCCTCTTAGAAAGGACAAGCAGGACCAAGCAATCGCACATGCTGAGAGAGATAGACTGTCCTCCAGGTTGGAGGAAGACTTTGCGATGATGGCAACCATACCTCCAGGAGTGAGGTGGGGTGACTTGAAGTTGTAGCCTAGAGAGCTACAAAGATTGGGTAGGGTCCTTGAGGAATCCACCTCATGGATCATTACCTTGCTACGAGGGCCCATAGTATTTAGTATCAGGATGGATCAATGGAAGTTGATGTAGTCAGTACCAGAGTGACAATTGCAGACTAGTAGTTGTCAGATGCTGAGGAGCGCAATGCAGTGTTGGCAACAGAGCAGGTGGCTCAGTAACAAACTCAGCAACAGCGCAGATCCTTCAGTGATAATGCAGATGCTAGTAGCAGTCAGAGACTTAGGAGACAGATGCATCATACTGAACACAGTTGATTTAGTACTTTGGATGTTTCTCAGTTGCAGTAATTGCAGTTGTAACAACAACAAATGAGTGGGAGTTGCAGTGCAGATGCAGTGTTGGCAGCAATATGGCAGTGTCAGCAGCAGCACAAATGCAGCATCAGAGTTAAGCAGTGGTTGGTGGGCAGTATGGCCAGACATCAACAACGTGACAAGAGGTGGTACAAAGACAGGGTGTTGTGATAGGATGCGTAGCATTAGAGAGAACACAGTACTCACTAAGAGGGAGTGTTATTTTATGTAGCATCAAATGTGTTCTAGACACAGAATTTGGTGGGAGAAGCTAGAATGCATGAGATCTCCAAAACCCAGAAATCGTTTCTGAAAATTCCATCTAAAGATAACTTAATTAGATTATTAACCAATTTTGTAATGTTTCCTAAGTCTAAACTTCGGAAAATGGTTAATTAATCAGAATTAATTAAGTCAAGGTGAGAATTCTCTCGAAACTCACACAAATCGATCCAAAAATGACCTGAGCCATTGATTAAGATTTAATCTTGGTCATCGAAGTCCCAACAAGAAGATATAAGAAGGGATCGATGGGCACTTCGAGAATACACCAAAGTCACTTGGAGAATTTGATTTCACAGAGTAGCAGTAGTCAGTTGCCAGAGAGTTCAAGCTTCAGTGAGGAAGCAAAGATAGTTATCTGGAGGAAGTTTTCCAGATCCGGAGAGGCAGCAGCAAGGAGGCCAAGTTATTCCCAATGAGGCAATGTAGAGGACTGCACAGTTGCTTCAGAAAAGAAATTTGATTTAGCGGGAGGAAAAATCGATTCAACTTCTAGAGGGCCGGAGAATCGGTTTCCTTAGCAGTAATAGGCAGAACGACTTCATCAAAGGTAATTCCAGGTTTAGACGTCCAAGGGTCTGCCCTAGCACTGCGCATAGGCTAGCACAAAGGGTTTAGGAGGACGACTTTTCTGAAGGAAAGTTGTGCCAGGGTTGCTTAGGGAAGAAGGGTAATTCCCTTATAAATAATTTTGGCCATATTTTCGTGTTGTTTAGATTGCCAGTTGGGCATCCATAGATTGTACTCAAAATTTCGTTGCTATATAATAATAAAGCCCTCAGCTGCTGTACCGATTTTCCCAAGTTGGGTCTTTCCAGGGACTTTTGTCCAAAAATAACAATGTCATTTTTATGTGTGTGCTATATTTTCTTAGTTTCCAGCGCTATTATTTTCCACATAATTTTTTTGTGAAGGTTGCAGTGTGTTTAATTCGATGTTTCCATAGCAATAAACTGAATAATTAATTTATCAATTAGAAGAATTAATACCAGTTGCTGCAATAAGATTCCAGTGAAATTTTCACAATTTTGATAGCTAGTTGGAGCCACACACACTTCTTGGGTTTACCGGGGCATGTTGGATTCAGCCCAAACACTTTCTGGGTTATTGTGGGTTTGGTGAGAGGAGGCTAGGATTAATTTTGCAGAATTTTCTGAGCACTTCTGAGGGCAAAATTTGTAGTTCTATCCAGTAGCCAGCAACAAAAATTATTGGAGTAGGGCGCAATTCACTCTGGAACCATTTCCACCACTTGGGTTCGTGAGATATTTTTGGGTTTTCCTGGAGTTCTTGCGAGGAGGTCGCTTACCCAGTTTCATCTCATTCCAGGCACTTTTTAGAGTAGTTTCCCCTATACCATTCCATCAGCAGCTAGCAGGAATTTCGAGCAAAGCGCAAATCTCTTGGGAGAGTCATTCCTACACTTGGGCCATTAAACTCTCACCTAGGTTTTGCATAGCTTGCAGTAGCAAGCTCGAGTTCCATTGTCCTTACTCCTTGTACTCATCATTCTTGAGATTAATAAAATAGCTCAGTTGTTCTGCTTTATTTTCCTAGTGTTTGATATGCATGTGTGGTAGATGTTTATGGTTGTTGTTCCTTGTGCATGTTTTTGTTATTTGCTGTAAATTTTCAATTTGGAATATTACAAAGGAGGTCCCACTGGAATAGAGTTAAAGATTAACCCACCTGGTAAGATGAGAGAATAGATTTATAGTCAAGATCGATCAATCTTCCAAATCACCCCATTATCCATACTAAATGCCCAAAACAAACAACTATAAGAACTTGATTGCAAAATGATCAAATTACCTTTTGAATAGCGACCCACCTTCATCCAAGTGGAACCACTGAATGCTGAGAGGTATCTTGCTGATGCAGATGGTGGAGGCACATGACATATCATCATCAAATAATAAATACCACGGGTTGTTGTCAAAAGTAGAGAAATTTTTCGTCCTATGAGGTTACCCATTTTGGTGGGTAACACTATCTATATGAGAAACTTGCATGTTTGTGTATAATGGTTTGGATTCATATGGATGCACATAAATATTTATGTATTTTTTGGTCGAGCATTTTTTTGATCTGGCTTTTTCTGATTCCTGGTTTTGGGGTAGACCAGTCTAGTTTTGATAATATTGGTTCATTGTCCACTGTTAATTTCAGTTTTAACTTTTGAATCTTGACTCTAGATACTAATGACCTTAGATCGAGTCTTTGACTCATCACTCTTTACTATTTTTGAGTTTGCATAATTTCAATTTACTATACTAGTCTTCAAACTTTAGTATCAACTATTTTCAATTTTGCTTAGTACTAATCAGATTATAGAATAGCAAATAATGAATTTAAATCGATGTAGATTCTAGAATGATGAATGATGAATTTAAATCAATGTACACAACATTCTACTATTTCTATTTCATTAAATCATTTATGATGTATAATTCAATATATTTCATTATTGAATTTCAATTTCAACCATGTTTATATATATATATATATATATAAGTGTGCATGTGTGTGTGCACACACACACACTCTGACGTTCACCCAACACCCTTGAATTTCCCTAAAATTTGGGGGTGCTCCCACATGTCTCCCTTGAACATCTTCCCATTCCTGCATCCCCCATTCTAAAAACTTGGTGGAACATTGAATTCTTTGGATCAAATACTTTGAAGTGATCCCTTCTAGGAAACCGTAAAACACAACAACAAAAAAATAATAATAAATAAATAAAATAAAATAAATCCTAAAAACCCTTCAGGTTTCTCTCCAAAATTTTTGGATCTGTTTGGTTAAGATGCCTAGAAAGAGTGCTGGTGCAAAAAATACCAGCATGGACAGCCACAAAAACCCTGAGTATCAACAAAAGAGGGCTGAAAAGAACCACTATGTTTGATGGTCCAGACAAAGAACTACTAAAGTAGCATGTAGGTGCTTCCAATCACATCTTGTTGGTTGAGTTATTTTCTGTAGATTTTACATAGTAAACGAGTAGGATAACAAACTCCACTTTATCCATAGAACCCATTTAAGGGACTAATCCTCATTTGGTTGGGTGAAGTATTGAAAAGGAATCCCCCCAGAACTTAAAGAGGTAGTTGGGCTTAAAGAGTGGGAATTTGGGCCAAGTTGACAGTGGGCCCTCATCTTGTGTGTGCCAATCATAACAGATTGTCAATTTGTCAAGACCTTAGAAACCCTGCTAAATACTGGTAACAAGACCAATAGTGTTCTTTCTATTGTGCTATTTTAAAAGCATTAGAAGTTACCTCTTCAATTTAGTTGTTGAAATTTGGCATTTGTTTTATTTCTCAGTACACTCAAGCAACCATGTTGCACTGGCTCTAAAGACTTCCTCAAGCATACCCTGGCCAGAAAATTATTTATTAAATTCGACTTCTATATGAGGAAAAACCAAATTGTCTAAAAGTTTAAATCATAGGCATGAAGTGAACGAGCATCACCCTCAACAACCCAATCAGCATGGCACATAATAAAAGCAAACATGTGAAAATGAAAACCAGGACAAATTTTGAATCTCTCACCAAGGAAGTGCAATTGAATTGGCTTATAAGCCATTGTCAGTGAATGAGTATGATCCCTGATAACTCAATCGACATGGCATATAATATAAGAAAACATGTGAAAAGGAAAACCAGGATAAGTTCTAATCTCTCATCCAAGAATCACCATTGCCTCAACTTCTATTCTAGACATTCATATTTTCCCTTTGCTAAAGATTTAACTTTTAGCTACACACCAAGTTTCTTCTCTTTATGCTCTCAGATTGATATAGGAGTTGATTTTGCACTCCCACTGTGTACCTTCATTGAAAGTACTCTTTCAGTCCAACTGGCCTACTTTTGCAGTGGTTTGCTGGACACTAAAAAAATTATTTCATCTTATCTTATGTAAGCCACTGATAGTGGATGAGAATAACCTCAACAACCCAACCAGCAAGGCAAACAATATAAGGAAACAACTAAAAGGCGGCCCACATAAGTTTCTAATCTTTTGTCCAAGAATCACAGCTTCTAAGCCAATTGTCACAATCCATGCCATTAAACATCTTGCATCATTCCATGAGAAGGAATCCTTCAGATTCCCCATAAAGCTGTAGGGAGTCTAGGGACATTCAAAAACTGTCAAGAGAGTTACCATTTTTACCTATTCTATGATGAAAGCATGAATACTAAGCTTTTCTTTTGTTACCTTCCGCACGATAAGCTTACTTTTATCATTGCCATATATATTCTGCCAAATAACTTAACAGGTCATCACTTTATTTAGAAACTAAACCAGTAATTAATGTATTACCGTAGATGCATATTCTGCAAGAATCTTGGCAACCGTGCGATTATAGATGTGTCCATGATGTTTGGGAACCAGAATCCCTGTCCTCAAATCTGCATTAAAAAAAAAAACAGTTTCAGTCAAATATACCAGAAAAATGAAATGTTACTAGTACAAAAGACTGATACTTTATTGATGGAAAACCCTCTATGAGACACAAGCACATTATGTAGCATACCCAACACCATTCATACCATCTCTGCAGCATATCCAATGCTCTGATACCAAAGCAAACCCATCTCAATCTGCCCTTCTTTGGCCCACAGATACCAAAAACCATAAAAAATTCCTTCTTATTCACATGATGTAACTATGCCTGCAGCTTCCAGCAGCTCTGAAACCAGACCTATATGCAACAATAATATGAAATAGGTGTTGATCAGTGGTTTTCATTGATGTCAACCCAAGCAGCACCAGGGGCTACCTCGATCTTGCAAGGCATTTTGACTTGACAACTCATATTATTTTGCATCAAAGATCTTCTTGATGAATTCTACTCGTCGAGATGTTTCCGTTGATATATGGTACGCGTCCCGGTTCTTCACGGTTTGAGAGTTATTTGCGTTTGAAGTTAGTAACCCCAATTAGTGGGCTAAAAGGCTATGGGGTTGTGGCATGGCACTCATAATTGGTTGTGGTCATTGAATAGTCAATAATTAATAACATTGTTTCTAAGTTGCAGGAAACGTGCCCCTAGGGGTGGTTTCCCAGGGGAAACGAAACGGAAACGAGTTTCCCCGTACCGTACGGCTTGGAAACTCGTTTCCGTACATACGGGCGCGTTTCCCGAAACGGAAACGCGCCCGTACGTACGGAAACGAGTT
>APFE030727237.1:56887-81464 GCA_000404065.3 Pinus taeda | reverse complement strand
GGCGATGTCAATTCTTTTGAACATTGTGATTCAACAGATGCGATATTTCAATAGGTCGTATTATAATGTTGCAGCGGGTCCGCATACATATTGCAATCGGTGGTTCGGGGGTGATAGCCCTTATGATTTCATTCACTTTAATATCGGGACTCATTCAACCCTTATAAACCTTCATTAACCCTTAGCCGCATATATATAACCACATGAAATCCTTATATCCGCGCTATTTCTATTATAATGTTTATATAATAGAAATACACAATAATCATGCATAACTTACCTTTTCCACCTTTTACAACCTTTGCACATTTTTTGATGTTTACCTTTATCGGATCAATCCTCCATCGTATATCTTACCATCCCATCTGATGGTTCATATTACACCCGACCAACAAAGCTGCTCGATGATCCTGCATTGTAGATCAACTCGTGCTAGATCCAACGACCTACATGCATTTCAGGTGAGCCACTTGTAAGAGAAATAACCACCCGAAAAAGTGGTTTTGTCTCCCCACCCGAGTGTTATGTGTTGCTCGGTTAATGGAATCAGTGTAGCTCCTCTAAATACCGCTTACTGCCTAGAATCCACCTGATAACCACTGCCACTATTACAAACCTGCTTTTCTCTTTGACTAATGCTTGAGCTATTTAGCGCCTGATGACCGTAGATCTTCTACCATCGACAGCTGTGACGACTCCTCCGATTTCCTCATCCACTAATACTTAAATTAATCTTTGTCATTCATTTCTTTGACTTTACGCTGCCCAACTTAATCTTGGCTGCTCATTACAAATAATCTCGTCCGTTGATCTCCAAGATCCAATAGTTCCTGTGCATTCAATATTCATCTGTTTCCTCACTTTGATTCATTTCTTCAATGTTTTTCCTGTGGTACTTAATAGAACCTGCCAATGTGATTTCTCCGATACGTATATATATACTTCTATGCTCTTATCTACTCTTATATGCTCTTGGCTTGTCGCTCCTATGGCTTTTGATTCATTGGTCCCAATATCTCTTCTCTGATATTCCTTCGATATCTCATGATATTATTCCTTTGTTAACTGCTCTTCCGCTGGCTTCTCCTCCTAATGCGTGTTCCTCTTTGTTACTTCTCTTTTTATGACTTATTCCTCTTTGCGGGACTTCTTGGGAATATAATACATGTGATACTCTCAATATGGTTCCTCTTGCTCTAATAGGTCTTCCTTTAGCTTCGCTATGTCTTTCAATGAACTTGTCTAATACCTTCATACCTTGATGGCTTCTAATATCTTTTCCGATATGCCTCTCTTGCTCTGATATTCTCCAATACTCATCTAATGTGTTACCTCCTCTGATACTCTACGATACTCTTACACATAAGCGATAGCTTTGATATGCCTCCTTTGTTAACTCCTCCATTAAAAAACTCTTACTCATGGCTTGGCTTTCCTGATAGCCTTGCTCCTTGGCTTATTGCTCTTGTTTCTTCATGGATCTACTCTGCTTCTCCTTGGCTTCATATAATATTGCATAGTTACATACTCCTGTTGCTTCATGGATCTTCTCTACTTGGATTCACATCGTTGTTTACTATCAAGAATATTGCCATATTGACATCAATGACAAACTAGATTAACAATCTCCCCCTTTGTTCTTGATGGCAATTTTCTTCTTCTCTCCCCCTTTGAAATCAATGGCAAAGGAGTGCACAAGGACTCCCCTGTTGAACTGCTCCCCCTATCATAGTGCTCTTCTTTTTACTCAAGATAGAAGGATTGCTGCAACTAGCACATTATCCCCTCTTCATGTCTCAGAACTACTTTATCATGGCTTCAACAATGCTTAGATATTATTCACTTCAATGCTTCTGTAATAATGATCAATAATCACAAGCTCCCCCTAACTGTATGCATCGTCTCTTGTGGAAAATTCTTCTTATCAAATGCTCAAATTGTCGAAGGTAAAGTCAACAACATGTGTTGTTGGCTGGAGAGTTCAAGGTACTTTCAGATTGTATTTGCTTCCTTCTCCATACTTATGTAACTTTCTTCTTTTGCATGGTTCTAGCTCGTGTAAGAGCCTAAGTTAAGTTACAAACACGTGCCATATGACCAATGTTATAACACTTGAACCATTCTACATTGTTCATGAATAAGAATTCATGATTTCTTCCTGCAAAATTGTTCCTTGGAGATTGTTGGAGACCATAATATCTATCTTTATGATATGGTTGGGGACCATAACATATATCTTTATGATATGATTTACAATTTTTTACCATGTGACCAAAGTTTGTACAAGAATAACAATAACCAAGAAACAAACTTTGGTACGTGGGAGATGGATATTTCCTTGATGTACTTCTGAAGTCTTTCTATCTTGAGATCCTTTTATGATAACCATTGCTTCTAGTATCCTTGACATTATCTACATTTCTTCTTGGAGTAGGATTTCTTCCATTGTTGCCTTGATTTTTCTCCTTGCCTTTGCTGGAACTGGGAGCATCACCATTTCTTTCTGGATTCTTCACATCTCTTTTGTTTGAAGCATTATCATTCTTGCTTGAGGATTCACCTGCATACTTGAGACCTGATTTATCAAATGGACATATTTGATGGCTGAGCATGTCATCCAAGGCTTGAGAGCTCTTCAACATTTTGTTCACCCCTTCAACCTTTTTCCTGAGGAAGACAATCTCTTCTTCCAATCTTTCACGCTCATTATTATTCTTAGCAAGTTGTTTCTCAGTTTCTTCCTTGATCTGAGCAGCTTAATTTGCTTCTATTTTAAGGGAGATGATATCTGACTTCATTTTGAAGATTTCTTCATTTTCCTTTGCTAGACTTCTCTCCATTTCTTCCTTGATCCTTGTAGATTTACATGTTTCGGCCTTGAGAAGTTTGATGTTAGATTTTAATTTGAATATTTCTTCATCCTTTGCTTTTAGTTGACATATCATGGTGTTTCTCTCCCTTTTTGCTTCATCGACCTATTCTTCTATGATTTTCAGTGTTTCCATTGTCTTCTCAGCTCCTTGTGCTTTCTTCTTAAGTTCCTTGTTTTCCTTTTTCAAATTGATAATCTCTTCCATGGTAGCCATAAGTTGAGTTAGGAGATCTTCTACAAAATATTTTTCATTCTCTTCATCTTCTATGATGGGTTCTAGATTTTCTTCTTGGTTTCCATCATCTTCTTGACTGATGGTCATGGTCAATTCTCCTTTTGAGTGAAGGTTATGAAGTTTGTCCCATATACCCTTTGTTGACGAACATTTTCCGAAATTGTTCTTTATAGAATCAGGTCGCCCATTCAAGATTACCTTCATTGCTTTTTCATTGTACTCCTTGGATTCTCCATCCATCATGCTATCAACAATTACTAATTTCCATATTTCAATGCCTTGAGTCTCTAATAAATTCCTCATTCTTGCTTCCCATGTATTAAAGTTCCCATTAAACCATGGAGCCTCATCAAATTGATTGTCTTCTATTTTAGTGGTAGAGGGAGACACATCCTTAGGAGGATTGGAGACTTTCTTCCTTGACTTCGCCATTTGTCTTCTAAAGATCAACCTTCAAACTGTTAAGCTTTGAATGAAGGTACTGGCTCCGATACCAATTGTTGGAAATACTAAGAGAGGGGGCTGAATTAGTATTCCTTTCTAATTATTATTTTACCAGTAAAAAAAATATATATTTAGAACACAAGATGAACAACAAGAATAAATTCTTTTATTAATATAATCTTTGCAATAAAATAGATACAATCTATATATATATATATATGGTTCCAGTCTATTGCCAAGCACCAACTTGGACTTTTGTGAGGCTCCAACCTCCAGAGCACCAACTCTGTTTTGTCAAGGCACCAACCTTGGACTTAGGGGCACCAACTCCCAAGACACCAATCCTTCCAATTATCAGGCACCAACGCCAAGGGCTCCAACCCTCTACTGTCAAGGCACCAACCTTGGATATAGGAGTACCAACTCCAAGGACACCAATCCTTCCACTTTTGAGGCACCAACCCCAAGTACACCAATCCTTCCAATTATGAGGCTCCAACCCCAAGGGCTCCCCCCAATCTTGTCAAGGCATGCTTGATAGTGATTCTATGCTCCCAAAACTCTTCTTTATTGAATTCTGTCTATTTACAGCTTCATTGTAGTCTCCATGCTACAACATCAATGGCAACCAGACTACATATGAAGAAGTCTTTACAACTCTTCATATTGTCCACACAGAGTCTGCAAAAGTTATCTCAAGATGATATCAAATAGCCATCATGATCTCTGATAATGTTTCCACACAGCTTTAGTGAATCTACTATTAGCTGCATTAAGCTTTGCACAAGAACCAACTCTTTGTTTCAAGCCTCTGTTCTCACTATCATGGTGAATGCTTCCAGTGTGACTACTGCACACTGTTCTTGCTATTGCAATCTCTTACTTCCCAAAAATAAATTCACATATGCTTCAATATTGGCGCTTGTTACTGTTCCCTTCAAGTGATATCAAATGAAACTTTATTTATTATATCACAGAATTTTTCTTTAGTATGCATTATGTACCTAATTAATTCATAACAAATCTGAGTCTTTCACAGGGTAACACGATCAACAGAGTTTCCCGTCCTTCGACTGCCTCCTGTCCGGCTAGACCTTCATCTACCTTTTGTCCTGCTGGACCTTCGGCCTCTTTCTATCCTACTAGACTGTCGACTTCCATCTTTCTTCCAGTTCCCCAACAACCACTCGTAAAAGCAATTCCTTGTTTTCTTATACCGATACGCCTGACCTTTGGCTTTTCTTGCTCGCTTGAACTTCCACTTCCTCTGTGCTTGCTCGAACTTTTGGCTTCCCTCCTCCAATCGCTTTAGCCTCCTCTATGCTCGCTCATCCATCTACGCTCGCTTGATTCTTGGGGTTCCCGGTCCATGGCTTCCTCTGTCTATTCGAGTGTTTCAATACTCACAGGACACTTAAATTTAGAAGATAGGCCAAATTACTAAGAAATGTTACATATTAAGAAATATCAGAGAGGGCCTTTTTTCTTTAATATTTATACAATAGACTCAATCATTATTTACAGAGGATTTCATTGGAGAGGTTGTACCAACAGAGAGGTCCCACATGCCACATCACTATCCAATTGCAATCGCAACTTTCTGGAGGCCTTTTATAAGTCGTGCTTATACCATCGTCGATGGTCAATTCCTCCTACTAGATGCAATATTATATACAACTCATGATATGGTTCCTCTATTAACTGCTCTTCCACTGGCTTCTCTTCCTGATGCGTGTTCCTCTTTGTTCCTTCTCTTTTGATGATTTCTTCCTCTTTGTGGGACTTCTTGGGCATATAATACATGCGATACTCTTGATATGGCTCCTCTTGCTCCAATAGGTCTTCCTTTGGCTTTGCTATGTGTTTCAATGAACTTGTTTGATACCTTCATACCTTGATGGCTTGTAATATCTTTTCTGATATGCCTCTCTTGCTCTAATATTCTGCAACACTCCTATGATGTGTTAACTCCTCTGGTACTCTGCAATACTCTTAAGCATAAGCGTTAGCTTTGATATGCCTCCTTTTTTAACTCCTCCGTTAATAGACTCTTACTTATGGCTTAGCCTTCCTGATGGCCTTGCTCCTATTTCCTCATGAATCTACTCTGCTTCTCCTTGGCTTCATATCATCATTTAGTATCCTAGAATATTGCCATATTGACATACTCCTGTTGCTTCATGGATCTGTTCTACTTGGCTTCACATCATTGTTTACTGTCCAAAATATTGCCATATTGACATCAATGACAACCTAGATTAACACCATCCCTCTAGTCTTGCCACAACTGCACATTACACAGTCTTTGAGATCAAGCCCAAACCTTGAGCTCTTGAACTACGTAACTACATAATCACCAGGTCTTCTATGCCTCCCAAAACTACGTAGTAGACTGAAACAGTGCAAAACCCTATAGGCTAACTCATTGAGCCTAAAAAATACACTATCTGCTTGCACTGTTCAGCTTGAACTGCACATTGCGCAGTCTCAAGGCTCAAGCCTCAACCCTGAGCTCTTTAATTGTGAAATTCCACAATCACATGGGCTCCTCTGTCTTCCAAAACTATGCAATGGGAAAAATCAGTGTTCAAGCCTTTAGCCTTACTCCTTGAGCTCCCCAACTGTGTAATATTTTTTCTTTGTCCAAGCCTGAACGGTGCATTGCACAGTCTCAAGGCTCAAGCCTGACCCTTGACTGCCTAAGCTATGCAATTACGCAATCATTGAGCCTATCCATCAGCCCGCTACCCTCTTCTATCTTAGTCTGTGGATCATCATGCAACATCTTAAATAAGGGTTTATCATATTGATGTAGTCCTTTCATGAGTGGAATGCAGATGCAGGAACTCTATCATGCTATGGAAAGATGATGAATAAGGAGATGGAGAGGGATGGCATGCTATAAGAAACCTAACGAGTTGAAGAGATAAGATGATAATTATACAAGAAGACAAAGAAATATTGGATTATAACAGAAGACCAAATTTCAAGACCACATGCAGACTCCATTTGATTCATAACCCTTTGGAGGGTAGATATGAAGAATAAAGCATATCTCTCATGAAGATGAAACATTGGATGCATATCTTACTGAATACAAAAATAAATAAGTAGCAAGAAGGACAGCTCAATGCTGCCACATCATCATGCAATCCATGTTATTAGTGTAATGTCATGTCCAATCACGAGTCATCATATGCCACATCATTATCATGGATTATTTAATTATCTATTCAAAATGTTTTGTAAAGTGGAATTCCAAAGGACACATTCAAAATATGAAGAGTCACATATAAGTCAAAAAGTCATAGGAATTCAAGCAATCATGAGGGTATTCAAAGATTCACAAGGAAGGTGAATCATCACCTCATTGGTTATATATACACATTAATTGTATGATTAAAGGACTTTTCACCTTGGCTCCTCCTGCAAGGAATTAAGAGACCAACTAGTTTTTTTGAGGAGCAAGGAGTGGTTCCAATGTTCCACTATTGGAGCTATTAGTTTCCATTGTATACACGTGTCTTGGGACTTTTACTTAATATCAAAAGCCTCACGGCCAACATGTTCTTCATGCATGGATTATGAATATTTGTAAGACTATTTTGTGGATGTTTGTAGTTCGTGTTTTCTTTCATCTATGCTAAAGTAGTTGGACTATTTTGGTTATTTTAGTACCTATCATATTGAGAAATTTTTTTAATGGTTTTTATCATTGTCCCATCCTTGTGGACTATTCCAAAGGATACTAAACAAATCTTTCTCATTGATTAATTGGAATGACTACTGCATCTTTTGTGGACTATTCTGCTCGATGTTAGACGGATCCTTCTTGGTTGTGTGTGTCTCTACTAAGGTGGTATTATGACCTCTCTCTTAGAGGCTCACTTCTCTTCCCCCTCTCCAGTAAAATAAATTTTATACACATACGATAGAACACTCTCCAGGCACACCCCCTTGCTTCTCAAAGGCACATTTACATTCCTCTGTCTTGTTGATAGTTAGAGCCAAGAAAAATTTGTAATAATACATGGAAACTAGGCCAATACTCTGGATGGGGATCCTATTCCAAGTGGTGTGAGTTCTAATTGGGACTTCACATTGGGGAGACCTCTTGGTTGATGGATTTCGAGCACCATCATCAATGGTGCTAGAAGCAGGTCTAGATGACAAGTTGTGCCTATTGAGTCTATTTTGAACCTCTCATCTAAAATTGATCATCCTCAAATCTTACTCCTAGGGTGTTTCTCCAATTCATCCATTTGTAAATTTTCAACCCCCGATGAACCTCTCTATCACTTATCTCAGTTAAATTTTGATGGTCAGGATGGAACATCCATAACTGAGCACATTTATGATTTTCTCAAATTTTGTGAATCTTACAAAATCGATGATGAAGAGATCGTTTGTGTGCTTTTCTTCCTCACCCTTTAAGTTCGTATTAATTGATAGTTATGTACCTTTCCACTCACTTCCATCCATTATTTTCATCATTTCCTCGGGTAGCTTCCTCAAGCCTTTGATAGGTATGATTACTGAGATGTTTGTAAAAGAATCAATCACTTAAGAATGAATCCTAATGAATTAATTGAGGATTTTTCTTATTGATTCCTTCACCTTTGTCATGAATTTCTTAAAGAAGATATGGATCAAGATTTGTTGAGATAAGAATTTTAGTTCTTGGTTCGTATCTCTTTGAATGGTGAATCCAGACCACTTGATGTTTTTTTTCCCCAACTCTTGTAAACCAAGAGACACCCCTTTGTTTTAGAGGAGAAACCTGGTATTCCTTTTGTTCCTCCTTTTTCAATTTCAATGCGGGTGCCTCCTCGTGATGATCGTAAAGTAGGGAAATCTTCACATCAAATCCCTAATCCATCTTCTCATCCTCCTTCCACTTTTCATGATTCAAATCCAATAGAGGAATCCTAGAATGGCTCCTGAAGCCCTACCACAATGTGGTCCATTTTCTATACTTATCTTTATAGCTCCTAACAGTGCAATATTATTCCTTAATGGTGTCTAAGAAAGAATTCCAAGTGGGTTCAACTGAAAGTAGTGAGGGTTACCTCTTGTCCCTTTACTTACAATAGGTTTCTCGCTAGTCCTTGACATGGGGGGTGACTTTGAGGAGTGAAAAAGTAATATTTTCCCTATTGGAAAATTCATGAACCAAAAAATATCCTTCTCACAGATTTAACCATTTATATATGACATATGCATCTATCTAGCCTTTAAATATGGTAATCTCAAATTTGACTTGTACCTTAAATGGGGTGGTGGCTGCAAGGTGGTTTTTGGATGAAGATGCATCGCTTATGGGCATCAGCCGAAGGATCTGGGAAAATTTGTCCATGATCTCATTCTTTTGTCACTCGAGGGATTCTTCAAGTAATATTTTGGAAGGATATCCTACTCCCTTGTCTTTCCTTTCATCTGCCATAGGAGGCCATTGGTGTTGGTGAGGTCGATATTGAAAAGATTCAACCAGTTCAAACCCTAACTCCTTATACCCCGACCTTGTTGGGGACATGGATAGAAAAACAGAGAAAGAGCAGGCCACTCTCATACAACTGATCCAAAATTATGATCGAACAAAATGAAATATAGATAAAAACATAAACACAAAGTTATAGCAAAAAAAAAAAAGTCCAATTCATTAATAAAAAAAGTATTGAAAATTGTTTACATGCAGAAAGGAAATAAAATATCTCAAGCAATTGTAGCTTATCTTTGAGGAGATATGTGGTAGCTACAATGAGGCTTGCAGGAATTTTGGTTTATTGAGAAATAAGGGAAAACCCTAAACATCCAAAAACCTAAACCTAGGAGATGAAGGACCAAATGATTGTGGGCCCCGTTGGGGTTAGTTGGTACGCCAACTTGTCGGGGTCATAAATTTGGCGTACAATATTTATTTAACACGTATGATACCTCATTAGAAATATTTATTTGAGAACTACAAATTTCGACTAGAAACCCATGTTAGAGAATAATTTTTATCCCATTGTCCAAAAAAATGTCGTTTAGGGCCTCAAAGCGGCTCCGAAAGTTCAGGACCCAAAAAACTGTCAAAAATAGTAAATTGTACTACAATTAAGGAAACTGAAAGAAACTATGGTGGGGGTCCAATAGGAATAGGTGGGTGGCCACCATTATTCACCTGGATTTGTCCCCATTACGTTGAGTCCCTCCATGAGATGGGGAAACTTCTACTAAACTTGGTCCTTGGTGAGCCACTTGGCTTGATGCAAGAGTTTGCAAACTTTGAAAACCCAATATAGTTGGATTTTCTATTACTGATTGGTTTTGATCTGTGTGTCCATTATTTGATATGTTGTGGCATGTTCTATGCAGTCTGGGTTGATCTCTAGGTGTTAGTTATTTGGAAATGTATGAGGTGTCCAAAGGTGGTGGAAAGTATGGTTGAAGGTAGTCCACATTGAAAACTGGGTGCAGGCCAAGGAATGGGGTAATTTTGAGCTCAAAATCATTGTCTCCCACAACCTTGCTGATGGTGTAAGGCCTATATCAGAGTGGTGAGAGCTTACGATGGGCCCTGAAGATGCATTCTTTCTATAAATTCAACCAAAATTTATTTCCCACTTGAAACTTATGTGGCACCCGATGCTAATAATGCCACCGCTTGTACTTGGAATTGGACTTATCCAAGATGTAATGAACCTATTAGTGCATGTGTTGGATTGGTTCAATAAAACTAGTTGCTTTATCAACCTCAGACTGTACATGTGCAGATTTTGCCTTTGTAGTCTAATGAGGCATGGCAAGATCAATCAGACATAATGGTTGAAATATTAGACACACTTCAAAGGGACTACAACCAATCAATATATTGGGAGATATATGATAACTTTGTTGCACATAGGGAAAGCTCTCATCCTAGGTTTGTGGATGCTTGGAGTTGTACATGCGGAGTACGTGCATTATCATCCTATTGACAACCTTTTTCTAGCCATCAGCCTGGGGATGGAATGCAATTGACTTGGAAAGTTTGGTGTACAATAATGTCTAGAGGCTCAACCAGAATGTGCTCAGGAACCTGCTATCATGATATGTTATAATGGTCTCTAGGATCCCAAACAGTACACACACGCATTCAAAGAAGAGCTTGGCAGTGTCCTCTGTTACGATACTCTTCTTGCAAACCACGAATATAGCCATCTTAGAAAATATATCCATGATATGGATTCTCTGAGTTGGCTAGGATATGAAGATGGATTCCCAAGGATGCCTGGGAGTAGGTAGAGAAGTGTACCGGCGTTACTTCTTGATGGTTGGATTCGTGATGGCATAGGAAGTGTAGGATATGATATATTTTCCAACACCCTATAGGAGTTTTGGCCAAAAAAAAATACTTCTATAGTACAACCACAAATTTCTCTGCACCAGAGTGTCTTGCGACCTGACTGTAGTGCACCTCCCAAATCATCTTGGCACACTCACTTGAAGGAACACAAAGGTGGCTTAGGCAGCATAATAATGTGTCCTAAAGGTAAAAATATTGAGCTTGCTTGACATCAACTAGCATCTATTATGTGGTGGAGAACTACAAATCATTTTTGTGCAATGGTGGCCATCCAGAGGTCTCGTGGCCACAAGAGTTGAGAATAATAGTTAGTGTTGCAACTAGGGGTAGATTGAGGCAATCTGCAACATGATTGGTGCTACCCTTTTTATACTTAATGTTAAATTGAAATTGTTGTATATATGTAGGTCACTTTTAATGGTGATCATTTTGAACCTTCCCTTGTGTCTGTATAAACTAAAGAGGTCGATGATCTATGTGGATGACTGTCTCCTTCCCCGGAATGTAATGTTTCCATTGTCAACAAGCCTGTAGGATAGAATACATCTCTTTATCATAGGTGGGTTACTTACAGATTGTATCAGAAAATGTCCCACTAATATGTAAGGACTCTGGACACCACATATCTCCACAATGGTATGAATTGTCCACTTTGGGCCTAAGCCCTCATGGATTTGCTTTTGGGTTTTACCCCCAAAAGGCCTCATACCAATGGAGATATTTTTCCATCCTTATATACCCATGATCCTCCCAACTTCTAGTCAATGTGGGACTTTGGTCATATACCCAACAATCCTCCCCTCGAACAAAGGACCATCGAGCCTCCCCTCAAACGATTATCCATCCATCCACTCTCTACCAACCAGGATTCTCCACTCCAATGCATTGGAAGCACATGCCTTACATGGAACACCACCTGCCTCGAGTGTTTGCTCTATCCTAGGTCAACTCCTCTTCACCGTGTTGGGACCAGGACACGTCCATGAAGAATCTGGAGCACATCGCCTGTCTAACCGAGCTCATCCACGGATCCCATCGTGATATTACCGGGGCCCACCACCTTCGTTCAGCATTCCAAGGATTCATCCACTTGGCTAACTTCGGGGCATGGCTCTGATACCACTTGTTAAGAAATTTACTGCATAACATAAATAATTACTGAGAGGAATAAATATAAAAATAACCAGCAACAACCATAAACACATAAACACAAATGTTTATCCGAGAAAACCCCAAATCGGGGGAAAAAACCAACCTAATAAGATCTCATTAGCATTGGCCAAAACCCTGGCCAATCCGACCAAGTGAGCCTTCACTGCTCACCTCCAGGTCTTGCATTTCAATGAAGTCCTTCCAGCCTTTTATAAGCTCCATTACATATAATACCACGGGCAGAATATTATGGGTGCACAATACCATGTAACCAAAAACCATCATTGTTTAACCTGAGCAACTTTAACTCTATCCTAAGTCAAGTTTACCTAAGAATTCCCCCCTTAAACTTGTCTTGGGGTTCCTTGACTAACTCCAGCCAAACCTGCTAAGTGAGACAATCTCGCTCACTCTAGCTCTTAGCCCCCTCAGAGTTTTTACCCGGGGTATTTTTAACCCGACATCCCCCTATCACCTAGGTCTAACCCAAACATTATTGGTGATTACCGAGGGGTACACATGCCTTACCAAGTCTTACAGTAGTATGCCCATTTACATGCAATAATTTTGACTTCACTAATTTTTTTTTGTTTATTGCTGCTACGATTCTGATCCATCCTCTCTCAATTTGATTTGCTCAAAAACTTTTATCAAATGGTTCCAACTGCGAGTCCGACGAGAACCTCGTAGATTCCAGCACAGATGGACTCACGTAGCAGAAAACGAACAATTTTCGAAGCCGCATGAACAATTCGTCAACATGTTCTAAACTGGTAAATATCGCAAATGCACTACGATCCCTGGAAGTTACAACACTATCTTCTGCACATTCTCCTCGAGGTTCTTCCACGTATGATTGTTCCACCATTATTTTCCAGACCCAAATCTGTAAAAACACTGCATTGAATCCCTTTGAAGCCAATATCTAGCTCTAATCTCAGTAATTATTTATGTTATGCGGTAAATGTACCTTATGATATTGTCCACTTTGGGCCTAAGCCCTCATGGATTTGCTTTTGGACTTAACCCCAAAAGGCCTCATACCAATGGAGATATTTGTCCATCCTTATATACCCATGATCCTCCCCACTTCTAGTCAATGTGGTACTTTGGTCGTATACCCAACATAATATAGGCCATTGGATGCCCTTGCTAGGTGAGGATTGCGCCAATAGCTTAGTCTGAGGTGCTTATCTCAATTTCAAATGGATATTGTAGGTCTAGTAATGTGAGTACAGGTGCAAAGTAGAGAGGATGCTTTATCTCAACGAATGCCTTTTGTTGGGACTCAGACTAGCATAAATTTGTTTCGCTCTGCCCTTGGTAACTTGACTCAAAGGCAAAGTAATATGGAATAATCCCAACATGAACCTCTAATAAAAAATTGCAAGGCATAAAAAGTGGCGAAGCTTTGTTAGAGTGGTTGGGGTTGGCCAATCCCAACTGAATTGGATCTTATTTGGATCCACATGCACACCTTGCTCATCTATGATGTAACCTATATATTGGAGCTACCTCATGCTAAATGTGTATTTCTCCAAGTTGGCACATAGTTTGTGCTACATCAGGATTTCAAGGACTTTCCGAATGTGTTGCAAGTGCTCTTCCGAACTCTTTATAAAGATGAGAATTTCATCCAGATATACAACCATAAACAAGTTGGACTAGGGCCGCAAGATGTTATCCATGAGCCTCACAAAAGTTGCAAGGGAACTTTTCAACCTAAAAGGCATGACCAACCATTAAAAAAGGTTGCCCTCCTTAGATTTGAAGGTAGTCTTCCATACATCTGTGGGATCTATTGGAACCTAGTAATAACCAGACTTCAAATCAATCTTCCTGAAATATTTGGACCCCTTGACCTAGTCAAGAAGATCATTAATATGCTAGATTGGATACCCATTCCTGATAATGATTTTATTCAATGTCTAATAATAAATGCAAAGCCTCCAGGTCCCATCCTTCGTCTATACTAGTACAATCGTGCTCCCACAAGGTGAGGAACTTGGTTGAGTGTTCCCTTTTTGCAGTAGCTCATGGATCTATCGCTTGATCTCTTCATTTTCCAAAATGGAGTGGCGGTATATCAACCCATTGGGTAAAGGTGCTCCAGGAGTCAGATCAATCAAATACTTGACTTGACAGTGCAAGGGTACCCCTCTGGGTGAGGAAAGATGTAGTTTTATTCTTCCATGACCTTATCCACCTGATTCTGGTGCATGGAGGAACCCTCCTTGGGGGCCATGGATGTGGCCACAATCTTCCCCTTTGAAAGCGAATACGAAATAATAAAAAAAATCACAATCTAGGAGATGATCTTACTAAATTGCTTAGTAGAGATCAAAGGGATGGCAGTAGGCAGGGCTACCTTTGGTCCTATATTTTTGAAAAAATTCAGCAAGAAATTCTCAATTTGATTTTTCCTTGGTTAAATTGAGAAAATTTGAATTTCCACATCAGCAGACAACTTGGATACAATTAGCTTGTGTGACATGGCTTGTGTCACGTAGTTTACTCAGTAAATTGGAGTTGTAGGAGTTAGAGTTCAGTTAAGCATGTTTGATTTCTAATTTGTATCAATCAAGGGCAATTATCTTATGTTTTTTTTAGTTTAACTAGTTCCAACTCTTGAAGGAACTAGTGAAAAGTTAGTTGTGCAATGGGACTTCAATCAAACTCAATGATCATCCAGTTAACTAATCAATCAACCCAAACTAGCTAGTGCATTAAGAAAATTTAGGTTCCCCAGATGTGGTGGAGATTTCAAGGTAGTGTGACATCATATGTAGGCTAGTCTTGAGTGTACATGTGTTGCATGTAGTCAAATGAACAACCTTGAGAATTGCACAATCCATTTTGGAGAAATTCCTAAATAATAGAGGCCTGATTTCTTTGGAATTGTCCAAGGAATTAGGGGCTCAAGCAGAGGAAAAAATTGACTAATTCTGGGTTAGATATTCTCAGTGATCAGAGAGATAGGTTATGCACTTGTAGGTTGGGCTTAGTTGAGAAAATAAATTGTAATACATCTCTATTAATCAGACTAATGTAAGCAGGCATTGGTGTTTTTAGCAGCTTTCTTTCACTAGGAAAAATACTATTTGCATGTATGATATTTTTGTTCTAAATTATGAATTAATGTCTGCAAAGAAGTAGAGTAGGTTTGTGTCTAGTGATTTTTTATTAAAACTTCATGAGAAAATGAAAATATACATCGTAATTTCTACACGGTATCATGGCAGGATTCACATTAGAGAAGAAATTTCAAAGTTTTTTCTCAGGAGGTTCAAATTTGGAGTTTAATGCAGTAGTATCTCTTAAGATCTGAGAGGATGGCCTTCAATAGGCTAAGGCTAGAGTATGCCTTGGAAGGCACCTCTAATTTTGTCGCATGGAAGGATCACATGGAGGTGGTATTGGATGACAATGGGTTGCTAGAATACATCAAGACATATGTTGCAAAACCACCAGATTTTGATGCCCAGAGCCTTTCTTAGTGGCATAAATATGTAGCCAAGGCGAGGAAAATAATCTTGGAGGGAGTACAAGATCACATTATCTCAAATATCCACAGAAAATAAACTTCATTCGCAATGTGGAAAGCACTGAAAGAATTGTTCGAGAATAATAGTGACCACAGGAAGTTGGCGCTCAAGGATAAAATTCAAAGTATCAAGGTGTAGAAGAATGAAACTATTCCACAATATCTAAGCAAGTTCACACAATGTCGTGATGAACTTGGTGGCGTCAATGTTAATATTCTTGAAGAATATTTGGTAAGCCTAAACCTTTTAGGCCTTCCTAAGAGTTGGCGTAACTATCAAGATTTGATGAACGAGAGGGAGGAACTATCAAATTCGAAGCGCTTATGGTTAAATTTGGTACAAGAGGAAACAAGAAAAAATACGAGAGATGTAACTTCATCCAAGGGCAAGGATGAAGACAATTTTTCATTGGTTGGAGAGGAAAAAAAGGGAAAAGGGAAGAAATCTCAATCCAAACCAGAATCAAGTCAAGGGGGCAAGAAGAAATATTTTTCCAAAATTAAATGCTTCCATTGTCATGAATTTGGGCACTATGCCATGAAGTTTCCACACAAAAAGGAAAGAAATAAGACCTCAGGAGGAGTAGCGGGTGAAGCCTTGGCTTCACAGTTCAAGATTGAATTTACCCTTATCACATGAATGACCAACACAGTGATGGGGAGCGTGTGGTACTTGGACTCGGGTGCATCGTTCCACATGGCAAGGTGTAGAGACTTTTCCAGTGACCTGGAAGAAAAATATTTGTAGATACACTTCGAGATGGGGGAGAACAAAAGATATAGCGTGACCAAGATTGGTACAGTCACCTTTCAAAGGGAGTCGGCCTCCCCCCTCAAGCTCAAGGATATCATGTTCGTTTCAGGCCTAAAGAAAAATCTTGTCTCTGTTGTAGTTTTGAAAGACTGTGGTTATGATGTGATCTTCAACAAAGGAAAGGAATTCTTGAGACACATAGCCATGGGATAGGTGAAGCAGATCGAGGTTTGTGTGAAGAACCTATATGTTGCATTAAGCACAAAGGTTGATAAGATACAGATCTGTGATGTTTGTGAACTTTGACACAAATTACTTGGCCATTTGCACTATGACACCCTGAAGATTATGCAACAAATAACCATAGGCCTCCCCAAAGGAGCACTTGAGAAGTAGGATGTATGCAAAGGATGGAATTTGAGGAAGTACACAAAATACACATTCCATGATCGAGACAACAAAGCACATACAGTCCTTGAAAGGATCCACCTGATGTTTGTGGACCTTTCTCAATAGCCTCCATTGTGAAGCACAAATATTTTGTCATTTTTATTAATGACTTCTTAAGGAAGTGTTGGACCTTATTCATGCAAAAGAAGGATGAGAGATACTCCAATTTCATAAAATTTAAGGCATTGGTTGAGAAAGAAACCAAAAAGAAGGTGAAGGCTCTCAAGAGTGATATTGGAAGTGAGTACATGTTGAATGAAATTAAAAATTCATGTGCAAAAAAATGCATTCGATGAGAGTTGACATCACCCTAAAACCCACAACAGAATGGGGTGGCTAGGAGAAAGAACCGTAGTATTGTGGGAGCATCAAGGGTGATGTTGCATGACCAAGGCCTACCTCTGCATTTGTGGGTTGAGGCAAGCAACAAAATAGTCTATTTGCAAAAGCAGAGTCCTCATCAGATTCTCGACATCATTACACTAGAGGATGCTTTCTTGAGGAGAAATTCAGATGTGTCACACTTCAGGATTTTTGGAGTCTCTATTTACTATCATGTCTCCAAAGAATCAAGGAAGAAGATAGAGTTGACAACATAATTGAAGGGTATTTTTGGGTTATAAAAAACTCCCCAAAATTACCTTGTTTACTTGTCATCCCTTAAAATGATAGTTGTTCGAAAGGATGGAAAATTCGATGAGGAGAAAGTGATGCAGTGCTCTTTTGAGAGGGGGCTTAAGATCCCACCAGAAAAAGAGCTTTTAGCTCCAAAGGAATAACCTCAAGAAGTTGTGGAGTAGCTACAGATTAAGGAGTAGAGAGTGGAGACAACCACTCAAGTAGAACCATCTAGATAAGGCAGGAAAAAAACAAGGGAAATGAAGATACTTCTGCAGGATTCAAGGGAGAATGTGGGTGCTCCTTCAAATTTTGCGTAGAAAGAGAAGGTCGCTTGTTTGGTACACTGTCTACATGGCTCTAATGACTGAGCTTGTAGAGACTGAGCCATCCTCTTTCGAGGAAGTAATAGAGAAACATGTATGTGTTGATGCAATGGTGGAGGAATACGAATCCATTATAAAGAAAAGTGTTTAGGAAGTGGACCCAAGACCAACAGATAAATCAGTAGTGGGTCCAAGATGGATCTTCAAGGTGAAGTGGGAAATAAAAAAAAGCATATAGAAGTATAAGGATAGATTTGTGGCCAAGGGTTATTCTCAAGTTGAGGGAATTGACTATGAGGAGACGTTTGCTCTTGTAGAAAGGTGCTAATCCATAAGATCAATTCTTACTTTGGTTGCACAGATGGGGTGGAAGATCCACTAGATTGATGTAAGAACAATATTCCTCAATGGAGTTATTGAGGAGGAGGTGTACATCGAGCAACTAGAAGGCTTTTATAATTTTGATCGAGAGTCTCATGTGTGCAAACTCAATTGAGCATTGTACTGTCTCAAACAACTACCATGTGCTTGGTACACTAGGATTGATAGTTATCTCACCAATTTGGGCTTCACCAAAAGTGAGGCGGACACAAATCTCTATCATATCTTGGTAGAAGGTAAATTTTTCATTATTGTCTTATATGATGATGATTTGATTTTAACTGGTGATGAGCAGTTGATCAAATCTTGCAAGGGAGTTTGAAATGAATGACATGGGTCTCATGCACTACTTCCTCATGTTGGAAGTATGGCAAGGTGATGGGGAACTATTTGTCTCTCAATGAAACTATGCAAATGAGATACTACAAAGGTTCCACGTGGAGAGTTTCAAACCCATGGAGACACCTCTAGCGACCAACTGGAGGAACCAATATGCCACTTCAAGTGAAGAAGTGGATGCTACTATTTATTGGAAGCTAGTGGGTTGTCTGATGTACCTTGTGAACACACAACCAGATATGTGATATGCAGTCAACTAGTTGAGCCAAGCTATTTTTAGGCTAACCAAATTATTTTGGAAGGAAGTTAAGCGTGTTTTACAGTACCTTAAAGGCACTACCCAATTTGGACTATAGTAGAAAAGGATAGAGGGAGTGAAGCTATGTGGCTTCACAGATGTAGATTGGGCAGGGAGTCCATCAAGCCAAAAGAGTACATCAAGTGGAATTTTCAGTGTTGGGTCTGTAGCTATTTCGTGGTATAGTGGGAAGCAAAGATCTGTGGCACTCAGCTTGGGAGATGTAGAATATATGACTGCAGGTCAAGCAACATGTGAGGCGATATGGATGAGAGAGCTACCTATTAGATTGTTTCGTCAGATGATGGAGCCAACTATGATCTACTTTGATAATCAAAGTTGCATAAAGCTCTCTAATAATCTTGTATTTCATGATCAATCCAAGCATATAGATATCTGGTATCACCATTTATGGGACTGTGTGCAGAGGCAGATAATGTTGTTGTAGTACATTCCAATAGTGGAAAAACATGTTGAAATTTTGACAAAGGCCTTGTCAAGAGGGAAGTTTGAGTTCCATGGGTGCAAGATAGGGGTGGTCGATAATCCCTTTTGTGCTGAGAGGGAGTGCTAAAAAAATGCAGCGAGAAATTTTCAATTTGATTTTTCCTTGATTAAATTGAGAAAATTCAAATTTCCACATCAACAAAAAACTTAGATGCAATTAACTTGTGTGACATGACTTGTGTCACCTAGTTTACTCAGTAAATTCAAGTTTGAGGAGTTAGAGTTCAGTTAAGCATGTTTGGTTGCTAGTTTGTAGCAATCAAGGTCAGTTATATCAAATTATTTTTAGTTAAACTAGTTCCAACTATTGAAGGTCAATTGTGCAGACTTCAATCAAACTCAATGATCACACAGTTAACTGCTCAATCAACCCAAATTAGCTAGTGCATGCAGAGAGTTTGAGTTTCCTAGTTGTGGTGGATATTCCAAGGCAATGTAACATCATTTGTAGACTAGTCTTGACTGTACATGTGTTGCATGTTATCAGATGATCAACCTTGGGAATTCTGCAATCCATTTCAAATAAATTCCTAAATAATAGGGGCCTAATTTCTCAAGAATTACACAAGGAATAAGGACTCAATCATAGGCACAAATCGACTAAGTTTGGGTTCAAACTTATCAGTGAGAAGAGAGATAGGTTATGTAGTTGCAGGTTGGGCTTAGTTGAGCGAAGCAATTGTAATTCATCTCTATTCATTAGATTAATGCAAGAAGGCATTGGGGTTTTTAGCAATTTTCTTTCCCAAGGAAAAATACTATTTGTAGGTGTGTGATTTCTTATTGCATGTCTGATATTTGTTCTAAATGTTGGATTAATGTCCACAAAGCACTAGAGTAGGTTTGTGTCTTGTGATTTTGATTAATATTCATGAGAAGTTGCAAATATACATTGTAATTTCTACATGTATAACTTATCACCCAAAGTAATAAAAACAGTTCAATGCCTGGACTCATACGCAACATGACACTTACACAATTATGGTTTTCCTAATAGTACGCCACAAACTTCAAGAAGAGCAATGTCACACAATACCTCATCTGTGAAGAGTTTGATGTTGTAGGGAAGACAACACAGCTAGCTGTCGCGAAGATCTCTTCCTTGGTGGATCCACCCGATGGTGTATGGCTACATGTATGTTGTGGTTGGTAGACCCAGCCACTTAATGAATTCCGCTAAGATGCGGTTCTTTTTTCTCCCATGGTCGACAATGAAATACAATCGAGACCCTTTCACCCACATTTGTAAGTGGAAGAGACACTCCCCTTCCTATGTATCTTTGGGCTCAATCTTCTGGACCTTGGTGGTGGCAATAGTGGCGTTGGGATCTACATCAATAATTTTATTCCCTTTTTCATTCCCCTTTTCAGGGTCTGACTCAAAGTCGAAACATGCATCTGACTTGGAAGCCTTCAGCTCGACCACTAGTGACTGCTTGACGTGACACTCGCTTGTGTTGTCAGTGGGTCTCTTGGTGCTATACGTTGCTATCGGCTTTGATGGATTGTCCTCGGTCACCCCACCATGGTTTTTTCCTCTTTTGTTTGATTTGGGTGTGCCTTTTTCTTGCTTCAGATTTACAGATCCAAAGTCTCGCTTCTTATGTTTAAATTTTTTCTCGATCATGATAACATATTGGTAGGCGGTGCCAAGTGAGGAGATGTCGAAGAACTCCATCTCATCCTAGATGTATTTTTTTAGATAGTTGCGGTACTTAAGTATCAAATTTTACTCAGAATCATTGATACCCGATTTCGTGTGAAGGGTATGAAAAATACTTGTGAACTTTGACATGTCTTGGTCCCTTACCTGCCGCAATGTGGTCTATTTTATGTACTTATCTTCATAGATCGCAACATGGTAATGTTTTTCCTTTATGGATAATTCCAAGTGGGCGTGGATGAAAAAAATGAGGGTTTCCTCTCATCCTTCTACTCACATTAGGTTTCCAACCAGTCCTTGACATGGGGGGCGACTTTGAGGAGTGAAAAAATAATCTTTTCTCTATTGGAAAAATCATGAACTGAAAAGTAAAAATAATCTTTTCTCTATTGGAAAAATCATGAACTGAAAAGTATCCTTCCAACAAATTTAACCATTTATCTATGACATCTGCATCTATCTGGCCTTCAAATATGGGAATCTCAAAGTTGGCTTGTACCTTAAAGGGAGTGGTGCTCCAAGGTGGCTTCTAGATGAAGATGTGTCTTCTATGGGCATCCGTTGAAGGATCTAGGAAAATTTGTTCATTATCTCATTCCTTTGTCTCTTAAGAGCTTCTCCGAGCAATATTTTTAAAGAACCTTCTACTCCCTCACATTTATTGTCTTCCACCATGGGAGGTCATGGGGGTCAGTGAGGCCAGTCTTGCAAAGGTTCAACCAATTCAATCCATAACTCATTATACTACGACCTCATTGGGGACATGCACAAAAAGGGGAGAAAGAGAAAACTACTTTGATACCACTGATCCAAATTTATGAAGGAACAAAATGAAATACAAATATAAATAGAAACACATAGCTACAACGTAATCAAAACTTCAATTCATTAATAACAAAGTATTGAAAATTGTTTACCATGGATCAATCACATACACTAGTCAAAGGGTGGCGTTGGACTGGTTGTTGCATCTCCAAGGATCAATCACATAGACTAACCATTGAAACTATGGGAACTAATCACGTGAACTAACTACCACCCTAGGAACATGGGACTAACTAACCATTCAAGGTAACGGTAATGGTTTGGAAGTTTACTATTGCATGTGGGTTTTGGTGTAATTGCAAGATAAATTTCGGCTTCATGTGGTTGTGACTAAGGGGTTTGGCTTGGGGTTGTGGTACACCATGTTACAATGTGAGCTGGAAAAGTTGATTCTTTGGTGAAAAATAAATGGAAAGTAATTCAAAGATAGAGATAAATAAATTCAATGGGTAGATTTTTGAGTTATGGAAGCTCAAAAAGGAAAATTTGTTAGTGGATAGAGATTAGTCGATCATTTTGGATCTGAGTATTACACCCATAAGGATGCTAATAGAAGAGTGGACCAAGTTGGATAAAAAAAGAGAGCACAATATGATTATGTTTGTTAAATTTAGTATTACTGAATGTTTCATCGGAAGCTACAATGAAGGCTTTGTGGTACAAGTTATTCACTTTATATCAGTCTAAGTCCCTGGTGAACACATTGTTCCTATAGAAGAAGATATATAACCCGATGATGAAGGATTGAGACTCAATGATAGAGTATATGAACGCCTTCAATTTAGTGGTAAGACAACAATCGTCTATTGACATTAAGATTTCAAATGAATATAAGTGCATCAATTTGTTACGTTCTCTACCAGACTCATGGGATAGTCTAGTTATTGTGATAGGTAGTAATGCAACTACTTTAAATTTCAATGAAATAGTATCATTCTTGTTATTAGAGGAGATGGAATGAAAAAACATAGAAAACTAAAATGGAGATGCATTTACTATAAGAGAATTCTCCCATAATAGAAATAAAAATAATTCCTTGAGTGGGAGATCTAAATCTAGTGGAAGTTCTCAATCTCCAAGAATGTGTGTAAAGGTATGCTAGAGATGTGGAAAATAAAGGCATCACAAGAAATATTGTAGATCTAAAATTCCTAAGAAAGGAAAGGGATATAAATATTCTTCTTTTCTAGAAGTAAAAATCTCTTCAGATGGAGGGGATGTGTACTTGGATTCTTCAAGTACACGTGTAGATCATGAGGCATGGTTGGAGGACTCAAGTGCATCCTCTCATATGATTGCTTACATTGAGGGGTTTTGTGAGCATGAAAGATTCAATGATGGTGATTTTTTCTTCGAATACGACTTGATAATAAAAACCATAGGACAAAGAAAATTCAAGTTGAAGCTCAAGTGTGGAAGGATTAGAACACTCCTTAGTATTTTGCACATCCTAGGATTAGCTAGAAATTTGATTTCTATAATCAAGATGAGCGATATAGATGTAAAAGTAGTGTTTGAAAAGGATGCCTAAAATATGATTCAAGGAGTAATGATATTGTTAAGGGGAGTCTGGATTGGAACTCTGTGTAATTTTTTGGGAAGCACTGTTAGCGATGAGTGCAACAATTCCATTGTTCTTGAGAGTAAAGCAGAAGAAGGAAAAAGTCCTACAACTTTCGGAGAAAATACTAGGTTGTGGCATCAAATATTGGGACATATCAGAGAGAGGGGACTTTGAGTAATACACAATAATGGTATGGTAGAAGGTATATCTAATTCCTCTTTTAATTTTTATTTATGTGAACATTGTTCATATGGGAAGTAGAATGAGGTAATATTCTCATTTGGTTCTATAAGGTTAGAGGAAATACTATAATTGGTACATGGTTATGCATTTGGGCCTGTTTTAGTTCCATCATTAGTTAAATATGTGTAATATGTCTCATTTATAGATTACTTCTCAAGGAATACATTGATTTATTTCCTTAGGAATAAATTTGAAGTCTTTAACAAGTTAAAAGAAGATTAAGGTCTCAAGGACAAATAATGGTGGAGAATTATTTGAGAATGAATTTCAAGAATTCTATAAGAAGTGAAGTATAACAAGGAAGAAGAATAATCCATACACATCTTAGTAAAATGGATTTGTAGAAAGGATGAACAAAACGTTTATGAAGTAAGAAGCATTCTTTGTGGTGCCAATTTAGAAGAGTAATTAAAGGCAAAAGAAGTGGACATTGTGTGTTATCTGATAAATAAATCATCCTCATCAATATTGAATGACAAGACTCCACATGAGGTATGGGTTGGTAATAAATCTTTGCTTAAACATCTTGGGGTATTTGGCTATGATGCTTATGTACATGTTCCAAAAGAGAATAGGAGTAAGTTGGATAGGAAATTTGAATATTGTAGCTTTATTGGATATAAATATGGTTTAAAAGGTTATAAGATTTGGAACATAGAAATTAAGAAGGTTGTGTGTTGTCGAGATGTGGTATTTAGATAAATCAAAGAAATTTTCAAATATGAATTCCTACCAAGGGAGAAATAACTAGAAAATATAGAGTTTGATTTGAAATATGATGAATCAGACTCCATAAAAGAATAAGTATTAGTGTAGGTTTTAACCCCGTAAGAAATTACCTGCATACGAATTCTAAATCACAGAAAAAATAAACAATGCGAGACCATAACACATAAAAACACATATGCACGGAGATTTTCCCCTGGATCCCAAAATTGGGACTACCAGCTTGATTTTTCATTATATTCCTTTCAATGTTACAATACATATTTATACATGCCAAAGCATCCAATACCATGGACCGAAAACCATCAC
>APFE030727237.1:35054-51818 GCA_000404065.3 Pinus taeda | reverse complement strand
CCAAAAAACATGTGCAAAAATCATGCACAAAACCATAGGTGGGTCCGCCCAACCTAACATAGGGTCCAAAACAAAAAATTTCTGGGGCGCTGCCTTGGACCCCATAAAGTGGGGTTACGGGTACCCCTCAAACCCCCTGTTAACTATGTGGAAAGAATATAACACAACCCAACAATTAGAATAAGATGTACCATAGACTCTAGTACTAAGGAGGTAAATTCATGAGGGAAGGCAATTAGAAAGGTATACTCCACCCAATTTATGTTCAAATTTTTCTTTTCTTATTATTAATGATGATCCTAGAATTGTGTTGATGGAAATGACCTCATCAACATTTGAGAAGCCACCCAGCCAGAGCCCCAATTTATACTCTTTTCCATTTGGGCTGGTTGTTCTGATTGGTTTTAAATAGGGTCAATTTACTCTTACGGAGATTTCTCCCACAAATGGAGACTTTAGGATATAGAAGATAAATGGGAATGTGACAAATTGAGAAGTGTTGCTAAGTAATTATAGTAAAGAAAAAAAGATACTATAATATATCATATAATATATAAATAGCCAGGGTACTAATGTATATGTGAAATTGAAAGATAAATTCAACAACCATAAACTAAGACCTCAGGTTATATCATAGATTAAGAAAAAACTATAAACAAAATATTTAATTCAATTAAATAGTTAATTGAATTAAATTTGAGACAACATTCACATATAAAATTATAAATCATTATTGATGAGCCCTGGTATTGCATCAAGGATGTTGCAACTTCCAAGCCTCTCAGCTTAAATTATAAACCTGGGATTCATACAAACATAGAGGTGATAGTGCTATATGCACATCAGGTTAAGTTATACTCTTGTCATCCTCAGTCATTAGATCAAATCGAGGTATTCAAAGATCACTCCTTCAGCTAACCACAAATAGAATTTCTTATGAAATAAAATCATGATTGTAAGGAAATGAACATGATTCTAACTACAAAAATGAAAATCCCATTCACTAAATGTAAAGGCTAATTGTAATTGTGTGAAAGGGATAAACTAGTCTAGTTGCGGAAGTAAACCATGCTACTCTACCTGCACAATAATAAAATAAATAATCTACTTTCATGAATCATTTATCCAATTGAAAATTGCTTGAAAATCATGAATTTAATCTTCAAAACAAGTATGGAATTAAAAAAGACTAAGTCTAATTCTACTTGTTTCCTTACGTTTGCAGTGAGCAAAATATGGGATTGAAGTGGTCTTGGAATATTCCTTAATCATGAAATTAAAGCTTTGGGGGAATTATTCAACTTCAAAATGAAAGAATCAAGGTTTAGAGAAAATCTCGTTGGATTTAAGTAGTGTTATAGGACTGCTACAAGAAGTTCAACAAGAGGCCCTGTTTTGCTACTAGAGTGCGTCTAAGAAATTTTTGAGTGAAAGGATGGTGCCTTGAAGGTGGAGGAAGGTGAATGAAGGTGATTGAAGGGTCTGGGAGCCCTTTTTCCAAACCTAATACCCCTCGTAGGCCTATCTTGCACAAAATTTCATACCCACAATGTCCTTCATTGGCCATGTAAGGGTGATCTCAGTGGCAGAGTTTCAAAGCAGTATTAGGTATCTAGGAGGAAGGTGGATTGGATTGAGGGCATGTAGATGAGTGTGCCAACCCCTTAAAGTAAACAACAATCCATGCATACTAATTAATTACATGAATTAAATGATGAATATTATAGCAAAATGAATCAAAGTGGAAAAGATGAGTTGAATTTTATTTCTTTAAGATCTACTCTAACATATACCTACTCTAGCTTCCAAATTAATGCTAGTAAATTGTAAGTTGCAGAAACCAAGCACACAAAAGAGTTACAATAAAAAACTTAACAACTTTCCAAGAAATAATAAACACATTTCTTTGACTTGTTGTTGTAGATCTTCCAACCACACTTCCCACAAGAGAGGTAGTGATCAAACCTACAACTACAATTTTGTAATATAATTCATATTTAAAAAAGGAAAGAAATGAAATGAATTGAACAAGAACAAGGAAATAATACAGGAGGGGGACTAAAGCCCATGGGTTGGGAACAAACCCAAAGTTTTCATCCCTCCAAAGTTAACTCAAATGCAGGCCAACAATAAAATTTCATTGATAGAAAATGAGAGTCTCATATATCATATCAAAGATGAAAATAATAGTATCAAGCACTAGGTTCTCAGTAACTACTCCTATCTCCCACAAGAGTTCGAATCCTAATGAGCCTTTAGGATTGTTTATTTATACAAAAATTATTTTAGGGAAGCTCCCTTGAAAGGAGGACTGATTCCCTCTAAAATCTCGAAATTGGTGGATTTGGTTCCCTTGGATCTTCACATGCGTTTGATTTCCTCAGTTACTAGTGAATTCAAGTTGTTGGTGAGGAATATTTTATCTCAATCTAAGGTCGAGAGTTAATGTAGTGGACAATCCCCCCTATATTCTCTCTAGATGTCTCCAATCATCCCCTGCATAGTAAATATCTATAAAAAAAATCTTATTTTGCCTACATATTAATCACATTATGCCATGAAATACGAAAAGCACCCTTTAGTCTTCCTACTAAGCATATTATAGTTAAAAATGTAAATTAATGTGAGAAAATGATAGCTTTAAGGGTTGGAGGATAATACAATGGGCCTCAAAATATACCTATTGATGGGACCCATCATCACCCCCGAATGAAGGTGTTTCTCATCCTCTGAGAAACTTAGTCACTGATGTGAAGTTCATTCATAGCCCAAGAACGGAATACACTATCGACGCCTTACTATCACTATATTGTTAATTCTAAAGAATTAACTATCGGCGCTTTATATTTCAAACTATGCGTTTGAACACAATTAACACTATCGGTGCTTTATATCGGCCCTTCCAAGCTCCTACTGCCAACGCAATAACACGTAGTGTTATCAAAGGTTGCAATCAGGGACTTCAGTGCTCCCAAGGCAAGGCTCATCCACTCCAATCTGGCAATGCGATGACAATCGTGGACCCGATATCCTTTTAACTCTTCTCTATAGTGTTTCGGGTCAAGCTGTCGAAATTTTGGACTTCTGCGGTTTAACTCTGTCGCGCTCCCACTCAGCAATGCGATAAAGGTTCAAACCCAATACAGGTATGAAACAGATTCAATAATATTTCAAGTCTGGAACTACATCTAGATTAAGTCTTTTTCAAAGAATTCCTATGTAAATAGATTTTTACCATAGAACTCAATAATGCGTGTAACAGAGAACCAGGCGTGTCGATACAAGAGGAAAACTCACCAACAAGCTTAAATCAAGTATATAATAGAAGAACCAATGTCGAATCAACATTAACAAAGTTTATAAGAAAAGAACTGAACTGATACATGCATAAAAATACCAGTAAACAGACAACCATTCAATCAGATGTACAGAGAGAGGTTTTTTCAGATGATAATGCTTTTGGGCAATTCCTAACTCAAAGCGTCCCTTTATTTCATTTTATAAATAATAGATAAGCCCTATCGGTCCTTATCCCATACAAATCCATGCCTTTTACATAGATCGATTTAAAGAAAATATGCATAAATCTTGTTATAGCTTATCCATAAGTGATTATTACAACATGATTTATTCTTAATTCTATCCTTATCTTAAACTAAAAAAGCATGGAAATTGCTAGCTAAAGGACCCCACTCCTTTGCCTGTAGATTTTTTTGGATTTTTGGAATAAGTTTGAAGACTTTCCCTCCAAGTCTCATGCTCTTGCATCAGAATCCTGAGGATAAAATTCTTCATGGGCTCCTGTCCATGATTTCATCTACAGAAATACCCAATTTCTATAGCATGTCTTTTGTAACCCAAGTAGCTTCAGTGGTTGGCCGATCCTTCTACTTTACCAAATACCGGAAGTATTCTTGTCCCCTTGTTTTCTTAAACACCTTCTTGTCCAGAATTCTTTCTCATTGCAATTTCTTTGCTGTGAGTAACTGTTTTACCCAGTCAATCTCTTGGGTCTCTTGATCTTGTGTTGTATCATCTACAATTTCACCTTCACACTTGTACAGGTCTACAACATTAAAAATTAGTGATATTCCAACATCAGGGGGTAACTCAATCTCATAGGCATTTGCAGAAAATTTCCTCAACACTCTGCACGGTCCAATTTTTTTGAACTTCAATTTGTTATACTCCCTCTTTGGAAACCTATCCTTTCTGAGATGTGCTAAAACCAAATCTCCAACTTCAAAGTTCACCTCTCTTCTTCTCATGTCTTCTCTGGTTTTGTACTTGATGTTGCTATCCTGCAGCTGCTATTTCACTTGTTCATGTATTGCTTGCATTTCTAAAGCAAAATATTCACCCTCTGCACTTCTCATCTCTTGTTTTCCCAAGTTTCTTAACTCAGATACTCATCTTAGATGCATTCCATAAACAATATGGAATGGACTCTGTCCTGTACCCCTGTTAGGTGAGTCATTATATGCATATTCAACTTGTGCCAACACTTGATCCCATTGCTCTGGATGTTTTGCAGTGAGGCTCCTTAAAAGATTGCCCAAACTCCCGTTCACAACTTTAGTCTGTCTATCAGTTTGTGGACGATAGGAAGAACTGAAACTTAATTTAGTTCCTAGCTTCTTCCATAATGTCCTCCAGAAACGTCCAAAAAATTTGGAATCCCTTTCTGAGATAATACTCTTAGGCAGGCCATGCAATCTTACAACCTCCTTAAAAAACAAATTAGCAATGTGAGAAGCATCACTAGTCATATAACATGGAATAAAGTGTGACATTTTTGAAAATCTGTCCACTACAACAAAAATTGAATCATTACCTCTTTGAGTCTTTAGTAAGCCCAAAACAAAATCCATACTTACCATATCCCAAGGCCGATCTGGAATTGGTAATGGGATATACAAACTTGTGTTTTGGCTCCTTCCCTTTGCATATTGACAGACTCTGCAAGTTTTCACATACTTCTCCACTTCAGATTTCATTTTTGGCTAAAAATAAAATCTGTTCAACTGCTCATAAGTCTTCTCTACACCAAAATGTCCTACAAGTCCTCCACTATGTTTCTCTTTGATTAAATTCTCCCTCATTGAACAGTTTGGTATGAACAGTTGATTTTTCTTAAACAATAGTCCATCTTGTAAGAAGTAATCCAACCATTTACTCCTATCCATCAAAACAAAATATTTACAAGCTTCAAATGCCTCTTTAAAATCTGGATCTGTTTCATATAATTCTTTAAGAAAATAAAAACCCAACACTTGGATTTGACTCTCTTGAAATAATACATTCCTCCTACTTAAGGCATCTGCAACTTTGTTTGATTGGTCGTTTATATGCTTCAAAACAAAATGGAAACCTTGAAGATACTCCCCCCATTTGGCATTTTTTTGGCTAAGCTTTGGTTGCTGCATAATATACTGTAGGGCATGGTTATCTAAGTAAAGGATAAATTATTTTGGCATTAGATAATGCCTCCATTTCTTTAATGACTATACAACTGCATAGAAATCCTTATCATAAGAAGAATATTTCTTTTTGGAATCATTTAGCTTTTCACTAAAGTAAGCTACAGGTCTATCTTTCTGGCTTAAAACAACTCCAATTGTTTCTCCGCTAGCATCACACTTCACTTGAAAAGACTTACTAAAATCAGGTAAAACCAAAATAGGTTTTTCAGTGATTTTCTTCTTTAACAACTAAATTTTTTTCTTCTTCAACAGTCCATCTAAATGGTTATTTGTCCTTCTTTATGGTCTCAATAATAGGTGCATTGATCTTACTAAAATTCTTGATGAATTTTCCATAAAAGCTAGCAAGACTATGAAAACTTCTTACCTCAAAAACACTCTTGGGCGAAGGCCACTCCATGATTTCCTTGATCTTTCTCGGGATCCATCTTCAACACTTCAGAAGAAATAACAAAACCCAAGTACTCTAGCTCTTCTTTCATGAATGAACACTTATTCAAATTCAGCAATAATTTCTCCTACTGTAGCCTTTGTAAGACATATTTCAGATGCCTCATGTGCTCCTCCTTAGATCTGTTGTAAACTAATATATCGTCCAGATATAATATTACAAATTTACCAATAAAATCTTTAAAAACTTCATTCATGAATCTCATAAACGTACTTGGTGCATTTGACAACCCAAAAGGCATTACTCTCCACTCATACAATCCCTTATTTGTCTTAAAAGTGGTTTTCCACTCATCCCCTTCTCTTATCCTTATCTGATGATACCCACTTTTAAGATCTAGTTTTGAAAAATACTTTGCTCCACTCAAGCAATCCATTAAATCTTCAATTCTAGGTAAAGGAAATCTATACCTGATTGTGATTTTATTTATGGCTCTTGAATCTGTACACATTCTCCAGCCTCCATCTTTCTTTGGACTCAACACTATTGGCACTGCACAAGGACTCAAGCTTTCTCTGATCAGTCCTTTGTCAAGCAATTCTTGCCCCTGCTTCCTAACCTCTGCATTTTCTGTAGGAGTCATTCCATAAGCTGCTTTGTTAGGTACACTTGCTCCAGGAATAAAATCTATATGATGGCTAATTCTTCTAATGGGTGGCAACTCATTTGGCAAATCATCAACAATAATATCACAATATTTCTCTAACATTTCTTGAATTTCAATGGGTAAATCAGAAATTTTAGTAGAAGTCATTATTACCTTGGGCTTGCAAATTACAGCAAAATTTACCTCATTCTCTTCAATCTGCTTCAAGTATTCCTTTCCTCCTAGTAACAGAGTTTTTGGATCAGTTTGCTTTCCTGGTACATCTTCTTCTTGCAGAGGAAGCGATGTATGATTAACACCATCCTTTCCAAACTTGTAGGTGTTTCTTTTCCCATCATGCATGGCTCCTCTATCATATTGTCAAGGTCTTCCAAGCAATATGTGACACACATCCATTAGCATCACATCACATACAATTTTATATTTATACTTTCCCACCTGAAATTCCACTTCACACTATTCATTCACTAACAGTTGATGTCCCTTTTGCAACCTCGACACCTTGTAAGGTGTTGGATGTTTCATTGTCTTCAGCTTCAATTTCTCCGCCACTTTTGTGGAGACCAAATTATCAGTGTTGCCACTATCAATGATCATTTGACAACATTTCCCTTGAACTTTACTCAATGTCCTAAATAAAGTCTTTCTTTGTGATGGTTCAGCGATCTCCTTTACTGTCTTGAACAAAGCTTTATTAACTACCAAAGATTCTCCTCTCTCTAGTATGTTTTCTTCTTCTGCCACTATTGTTGTTGCTGGTGCTTCTCCCTCAATTGGAGAAACAATTTCATTCCTCTGGCTTGTTCCTGCATTCTCTGGGCTCTCAAAATCTCTGTGTCCCAGCTTGTTGCATCTGTAGCATCTTAACTCTCTTCCTCTGCCTCTGCCTCCTCTCCCTCTAGAAAAACTCCCTCTGCCTCTTGCATCACCTCCTGTGGGTGCATGCTGGGTTGAGTTGCTACTAGCTCCATCTTTATGTGTTGAGATCTCCCTCTACCATCTTGACTTCCCCTTCCCCAAAAAGTACCTCTCCCTCTAGCAGACTACTTCCTCATGAGTTTTCTTCAACTTTCAGTGCTATCTGATAAGCTTCCTCTGCTGCTTTAGGAGACAATATACTTATCTCATCTTGAATTTCCATCCTAAGGCCATTCACATATCTGGCCACCTTCTCATATGTATCATGGGATTCTCCCACTCTTATGCTTACCTTGTAGAATTCATCTGTGTATTATTTCACTGTCAAAGACCTCTGTCTAGGATTCTGCATATGTCTAAACAAGGTTTGCTTATAATTACTTGGTAGAAACTTACCTCTTAGCTTTTCTACCATCCTGCTCCAATTATTGATAGATTGCTTGACAAGTCTCTTTGTTTCTGCCTGCACACCATCCCACCAAAGCGTTGCATGGCCTTTTAACTTGGTGACAACAAACTTGACTTTCTTCTCATCTTTTGTTTCTTCATAGTCGAAGAATTTCTCCATACCATTAATCCAGTTTATCAGTTCTTCTGGATTCAGTCCTCCATATATTAGAGCCTCGGTCTTTGACCTAGCTGTGGATCTCAACACTGACTGGAAGAATCTCATCTCAGGGGTAACTGCTACAGCTTCCTCCTTTGCAGCTTCAACCTCAAGTTCACTAACATCTCCATCATCTATATTTCTGCATGTTGTTAATGCATCCAATCTAGCTTACATATGTTGCACAACATCCATTACTTCAGCATTTGCAACAGGCCGTCCTCTTCCACCACATCCTCGTCTTCTTCCAACTTTGAAAGCCATAGTAACTTTCCTTCTCATGCTTCTGAGATTCAATTCAATGTCAGCTAGTTGCTCTGATACCACTAATGGTGGCCTGGGTGTAGGCGATATGGACAAACGACCGAATCCTGATATAATTTCTTCAATTTCTAGCTGAATTTCTCTTTCTTCTTCTTTAGGTGTATCGGTTATCTAATATTAGACTGACTGTCTCATGAGGTTTTCCTCTTATCACTCACAACCCTTATTATCGGGCACAAATCATCTCCTAGGCCTGTTTTCCTCTATCGGGATTATAATAATAAACTATCGTTCTTGTAAAACAAGTGAAAATGAATTTAAAACACAATATACACAAGCGGAGGGCTTTCGTTCCAAAGAAATGGAAATGCACTATTGGCACCTTATTATCGCTATATTATTAATTCTAAAGACTTAACTATCGACGCTTTATATTTCAAACTATGCGTTTGAATGCAATTAACACTGTCGGCGCTTTATATCGGCCCTTCCAAGCTCCTACTTCCAACGTGATAACACGTAGTGTTATCAAAGGTCGCAATTGGCGACTTTAGTGCCCCTAAGGCAAGGCTCCTCTGCTCCGATCTGGCGATGGGATAACAATCACGGACCTGGACCCGATATCCTTTTAACTCTTCTCTATAGTGTTTCAGGTTTGGCTATTGAAGTTTTGGACTTTGGCGGTTTAAATCTATCCCGCTCCCACTCAGCGATGCGATAAAAGTTCAGACCCAATACGGGTATGAACTAGATTCAATAATATTTCAAGTTTGGAACTATGCCCAGACTAAGTCTTTTTTCAAAGAATTCCTATGTAAACAAAGTTTTACCGCGGAACTAAACAATGCATGTAACAAAGAACCAAGCGTGTCAATACAAGAGGAAAACTCACCAACAAGCTTAATCAAGTATATAATAGAAGAACCAATTTCGAATCAACATTAACAAAGTTTAGAAGAAAAGAACTGAACTGATACACGCATAAAAATACCAGTAAACAGAGAACCATTCAATCAAATGCACTGGGAGAGGTTTTTTCCGATGATAATGCTTTCGGGCACTCCCTAACTCAGAGCATCCCATTATTTCATTTTATAAATAATAGATAAGCCCTCTTGGTCCTTATCCCATACAAAAGCATGCCTTTTACATAGATTGATTTAAAGTAATTATGCATAAAGCTTGTTACAACTTATCCACTAACGATTATTACAACATGATTTATTCTTAATTCTATCCTTATCTTAAACTAAAAAAACATGGAAATTGCTGGCTAAAGGGCCCCACTTCTTTTCCTGTAGATTTTTTTGGATTTTTGGAATAAGTTTGAAGATTTTCCCTCCAAGTCTCATGCTCCTGCATTAGTTTACCCTTATCTTTAGGGGGAAAAACCTTAGTTTACCCTTAGCTTTTCGTTCAATAGGTCCCACATCTTCTCTTTTGCTGACTAATTCATTAATGGTGATAGGGAATTTTGAATGAGGATGAGGCTTTCCTTGCCTTATCTTAGTTCTCTTTCTTGTTTTAAAGTATAAGGGGCCTTTCCTGGGCTACCTTCTCTTGGGATTTACAAGTGTGCTAAGTGTTGCCAATGTGGCAACCACCTCTTGTTCCATGTTTCCTAGTGAGAGGCTTATTTGCTTCCCTTATCCTTCTATCCTCTGAGGTTTGGAGGGAACCTCATGGTTCTCTTCCTCTACTCTTTGTTTCTCTCCCTCTTTTTCCTATGTTTCTTCTTTCTCATTCTCCTCTTCCTTTTCTCCCCTACCCCAAATATGAGATGTTGGTGTTTCTTTTTGTTGTGTGGAGGTAAGGGATTACGTTTCAATGAAGGCCCCCATGTCCATGTCCACAAAGTAAATCCACAACACAAGGTTCCTTAGGTGTCTTAAGGCATCCAAGACAATGAGCTTGATGAGGCCATGATGGGAAATATATTGGTTTCTCCATTGCCTCACTTTCTGGCTCATTTAAATGATGGAATGTAAGAGGAAATGTGTGACACTGTCTTTTTGGAATTGGTAACTTTGTTTGGAACCTTAGCTCATAGAGCAACCTAAATTGAGAGAAATAAATGATGCTTAACATCCACTCATAGGATACGTACTTGAGGATGCGATAAGCCACTTCATCCCAAGGGTAAGGAAGGCTCTCTCTTCTTACTCCATTTTTGTCATCCATATGCTGCTCTTTATGGAGGAATACAATTTGCTTGGTTGTAACTCCAATGCCTTATTCTCTTTGCTCCATCAAACTCCCAAGGGCATGGTGGTTACTCTTCTTATGAGCTCTGCATTCAAATGGATGGCAATTCCTCTAATAATAGTAGTGGCACTATTTTCTCCCTGAGAATTAAGGGCCATGGAAAATTCATGGATCACCTCATCATCATACCCATTTATTTGCTCAATGAATCCCATCCACTAATGTCTCAGAAAAATGTCCATAATAGGGGGATGTTGATGGATTCTTTTGGTGTATGTGGGTTCTCTTCAATTGAAACCTCCTCCCATTGCTCCTATTGCTCCTTTTCTACATTATCTGATGGGAATTTTTCAACATTTTCCTTTGAGCGGTCTCAAGTACAAAGGTAGTGGCTAATTTTTCTTTTTGTCAAAGGAGGAGAAGGATGATACTCTTGGCTATGGGAAAAACCTTTTCTCTGCTCATGTCTTTCTTTCTTATGTAATAAATCTTCAAGGGAAATTACTTGCACAAGGGTTTTCTATAGTGTATTACCCGTATTAAGAAAAAAAATTCATGTAATTATTTGAAAATTAGAGAGGGAGGAGGCCACTTACCCTTTTCAAGATGACTCTCTTATGTGCATGAGTGTTTGAGGAAACTTTCTGGTGGTTTTGGCTCCTTTTCTACCCTTAATTCATCCCTATAGCTTCTCTTATGTGCTCCTATAGTAGTGGTATACATTCTTGTAGCACCACCTGTAGTATAGATTTTTCTATAGACTTCAACAAGTCATGTAATGTACTAAAATATAAGACAAGAATCTAATCTACTCTTCAGAGGAAGCCAAACTAGATCAATGGAAACAATAATCAGAAAGAGGAAGAATATCAATGACACATAACAGAATATTTCTCTGGGGAAAGAAACTACTCAAAACCCTCGACTATCTATATTGAATTAACCAAATGATCTGAGAAGAAAATACAAAGCTTGTTCTTACTAGAACAATTCCTGAACAAGTATAATCAACTCTCTACTCATAAGCTAGCTCAATCCAAACCTTAGCCTATTTTTCTACTCTCGAAGCCCCTACTTCCTTGCGCAATTCCTAAGAAGATCAACCCATATTTAATTGGGAAATCCTTCTTCCATAACTACTCAAATCAAACTTAGGTCCTCAACTAATTACATGCACCATATGTACAACTTGGAAAATTATACAAATGATAGTACATTGTCCCTACACTCTAGTTTCAATTGGGTCTTCCTCTAAACTGGCATGCATGAGTTATTATTGAGTGAATATTTAGTTAGCTAGTGTGGCACTAAGGATGCACTAACTCACTACTAAACCTCTATTAATTCCTCCAACATTCAAATCTAGTTTAACTGACTATAACTTGGTTAGAACGAGTTATCTAATTACAACTCTAATAAACTCATTATGGACCCCTAAAACTTAGGGATCTATTAGAAAATTATATATTACAGAGCAATGGAACACATAAAATATTGCAGAAATATAAACACAGAAAACACATAAAACAAGAGAGACACAGATATACGTGGTTCACCCTGTTTAGGCTATGTCCACCCCGAACAGCCAGTCCTTCCTTTCTATTATCCAACAAAATGAAGAGACACAACCTACAGTAGATCTGCTGTAATATCCTTTGTTTTGTCTCACAGTCTCACCTCTCTGTTTCTCACTCAAAGAATACACATATATTACACAGACTCAATACAATGCCCTCATACAAAGAGAGGGGTTGCCTTCTAGGGAAAAAACCCTAAACTAAACATAAGTTCTACCTTCAGATCATCTGCCTAATGAACAACCCAGATTGACTAGAAATTACTATACTTTTACAAGGAAATTTTACATCTTTTTTTAGCTTTGGGGGCGTTGCCCCTGAAACCCCGGACGGAGGACTGCTAGCCGCCAGACCCCCCAGCTGGGGGGAATCGGCCCCCCTGAACCCCCACAGGGGGGACAAGTCCCCCCCTCCCCCCGCATGGAGGGGTGTACAAACTTCCTGGGGTATACATCCAGCTAAAACAAAGACCTCTAAACAATCATGCTCCATACTCAACAATATCCCACTTGAAGAATGATTGTAGCAACTCCATTGCTGCTTCATTTGCTGGACAATGACTTCTCTTTGGACCTAACTGTTTCTCATCTTCATCGTCATCCTTGAAGGCCAATTGAAATTGAGCATATTCTCAATTTCTCCATGGTTACAACTTTTGTTAGCATATCTTCAGGATTATGGCTAGTGTGTATCTTTTCCAGCTTCAACTCTCCATCTTCCAACACTGATCGTATGAAATGGTACTTGAGTTGTATGTGTTTAGTCCTGGAATGAAAGGTTGAGTTCTTTGCAAGATGAATGGCACTTTGGCTATCACTGTATAACGTGCCCATATCATGCTCCTTACCCAATTCACCCATAAACATTTGTAACCAAATCATTTCTTTACTAGCCTTTGTAGTAGCAACATACTCTGCTTCTGTTGTTGAAAGTGCAACAACACTTTGGATTTTTGAAACCAAACTGACAGCTATACCACCTACAGTAAATACATATCCTGTAGTGCTCCTTATGTTATCTCTGTCACCTGCCATATCTGCATCAACATATCCCTGTAGAGAAATGTTTGAACCACCAAAGCATAATGCTTGATTTGTGGTACCTTTCAAATATCTGAGAATCAATTTCATTGTCATCCAATGTCCCTTTCCTAGATTTTTCATGTACCTACTTACAACTCCCACTACATGTGCAATATCAAGCCTTGTGCAGACCATTGCATACATTAAGCTTCCAACTACTGATGCATATGGAACTTTAGACATATAATCCATGTCTTATTGGGTCTTTGGGCACATTTCCTTACTAAGTTTGAAATGGCTAGAAAGAGGTGTACTAACTGGTTTTGCATTGTACATATTAATTCTTTTCAACGCCTTTTGTATGTACTCATTCTGAGACAATGTTAATTTGTGATTCTTCTTGTCTCTAGTGATTCTCATACCAAGGATTTGTTTTGCAGCTCCCAAATCCTTCATTGCAAATGACTTTGCCATTTTTCTTTTGAGCACATTTATTTCCTGCATGTTAGACCCTGCAACAAGCATGTCATCTACATACAATAACAATATAATATAGTTGCCATCATTTTTCTTTTTCAGATAAACACAATGATCAAAGTGACATCTAGTATAACCTTGTTCAGACATAAACTTGTCAAATTCTAGATACCACTGTCTTGGAGCCTGTTTTAAGCCATACAAGCTCTTCTTCAACCTGCACACCAGTTTCTCCTTCCCTTTCACCTCATATCCGTATGGCTGCTACATATATATCTCTTCCTCCAAATCCCCATGGAGAAAGGTTGTCTTTACATCTAATTGCTCAAGATGCAAACCTTTAACTGCTACTAGACTTAAAATAGTTCTGATTGAAGTCATTTTAACAACAGGAGAAAATATTTCATCAAAATCAATACCTTTCTTCTGTGCAAACCCCTTGACCACAAGTCTAGCTTTGTACCTCTGTTTTCCTCCATCTTCTTCCTTCAACCTGTAAACCCATTTATTCTTCAATGTAGTTTTTCCTGCAGGCAACCTGACTAAATCCCAAGTCTGGTTATGCATTAAGGACTCCATCTCTTCTTCCATGGCTACCTCCCACTTCTTCCTGCTTTCAACCTGCATTGCTTCTTCATAACATTCGGGTTCACCGGAATCAGTCAACAATAAATAATATAATGAGGGAGAGTTCGTTCAGGGGGTCTACTTATCCTGGTAGATCTTCTAACACCACTTTCAGGTGTTTGGGGTGCATGTTGTAGTTGTGATGGTTGCTGTTGTTGTGGTTGTTGATTATTATTATTTTCAGGCACCTTTACTTTTTCAATGATTTCATCAAGAACTACATATTCCTTGTTTTCCTTTTCTTGTTCCTTTTCTTGCAACTGATTCTTATACAAGACCTTTCATTGAATATTACATCTCTGCTCCTAATGATTTTGTGATTTTCATAATCATATAAGCGATAACCAAAATCATTAACACCATATCCAATAAAGGTACATTTCTTTGACTTTGCTTCAAGCTTTGTTCTATTTTCTTTATCAATATGGACAAAGGCCTCACAACCAAAAGGCTTTAAAATAGAGTAGTTTACCTTTTTACCTGTCCATGCTTCCTCTGGAACACCACCATCCAAGGAACTTGAAGGCCCTCTGTTTATTAGATAAACAACAATATCTACAACATCTTCCCAAAACTGCAAAGGAAATTCTGCATGCAATCTCATGCACCTTGCATGCTCCATGATTGTTCTGTTCATCCTTTCTTACACACCATTTTCTTGTGGTGTTCTTGGAACTATCTTCTCCCTATGAATTCCATGCTCTGAACAATACCTATCAAACTCTTTGCTGAAATATTCACCTCCATTGTCTAATCTAAGACAATTCAATTTCTTTCCTGTCTCAATCTCAACCAAAACTTTCCATTTCTTGAAAGTATCAAATACATCAGATTTATTCTTAATACAATAAATACAAGTTTTTCTAGTTGCATCATCAATAAAAGTAACATAACAACGAGAGCCACCGAGAGATGATACCTGAGTAGGTCCCCATACATCTGTATGCACAAGCTCTAATTTTTCATTCTTCTTTTCTTTCCCAACTGTGAGAAATCTGACTCTCTTCTGTTTTCCATAAATACAATTTTCACAGAAGTCCAAATCAACATTCTTCAAACCCAACAACAAATTCCTTGAGTGAAGAATCTTCATCCCCTTTTCACTCATGTGTCCGAGCCTATGATGCCATAGTGCTTCATCTGCTCCTTTGGAAGTTAAAGCATTAACAGAGTTAGAAATACCATTGCATAAATAGAATGTTCCAACCTTTTCGCCTTTTTCTATTACCAGGGCTCCCTTGGTGACCTTCCAAGCTTTATCTGTGAAATTTGTCACACAACCTTCACCGCCTAACTGCCCTATTGAAATCAAAATTTTCTTTAGATCTGGAACATTCCTTACCTCCTTTAGTAGCCATTGGTTTCCATTCTGTTGTTTTACAAGAACCTTACCCATTCTAACAATTTTATAGGGTTTATCATCACCCAAACGAACTTGTCCAAAATCTCCTTGAACATATTCATGAAAGTATTTCTTATCAGTTGTGGCATGGAATGAGGCCCCTAAATCTACTACCCAGGAATCAATAATATTTTCGAAAGAAAGAATCCAAGCATCTTGTAACACCTCACCTGTCACATTTGCTTCATGATTGTTTTCTTTTTGTGCATCTCCTTCTTTTCCCTTCCGAGATCTACAGTCTTTCTTTAGGTGTCCTTTCTTTCCACATTTCCAGCACACTATCCCCAATCTAGACTTGGATCTACCTTCCCTTGATTTACTGCGATATCCTGAGCTCTTCCCTCTTTCCATTTTTCTTCCCCTAGACTTTGCACTCAAAGCATTACCCGATGTCTCACCAGAGCTTTTCTGCTGCATTTCCTCGCTAAGGATAGCACCGACAACATCATCAAACTTTAAAGTACTAGATCGATAAACAGAGTTGCTAATGGCCATTACTAAACCATTCCAACTTTCTAGTAATGAGCACAAGAATAACAGAGCGCTAACTTCATCATCAAATTTTACCCCTACAGAACATAACTGACTTGTAATAGTATTAAAATAATTTAAATGGTCTGCAATAGATCCACCTTCCTACATCTTCATATTAAATAACCATTTCATAAGAAATACCTTGTTTGAGGCTGAGGGTTTTTCATATAGCTTCTCCAACGCCTTAATCAAACCCTCTCTTGTTGTTTCCTTCGAAATGTTGAAGGCGACCGATGCTGCGAGGCATGGCTGTATTGTTCCGAGTGCCTTTCTATCAAGAATGTTCCATTCTTCATCTATCATACCCATTGGCATCTTTGATTTTCCACCCAATGGTAGGTATAGATATTTCTGATACAGATAATCTTCCAACTGCATCTTCCACAGCGAAAAATTTTGGCCGTTAAATTTCTCAACCCTAAACTTACCATCTTCTGCCATTGCTCCCACTTGAACGAGGAACCCTTCTTTCTTACGAGTTTATCAGCCAAATAGACCTTCGGCTCTGATACCATTTGTTAGAAAAATTATATATTATGGAGTAATGGAACACATAAAATATTGCAGAAATATAAACATAGAAAACGGAT
>APFE030727232.1:79753-96279 GCA_000404065.3 Pinus taeda | reverse complement strand
TTTTACATGACATGATGACAAAATTTATAATAAAACTACATCAAATTAATATTTTCAAATAGTACAACTTTGATGTGGAAATATTTGTGTCTTTAAATATTTTAATATATCCCTAGGATATGGCTTTTCCTTTTAAAGATTCATTTTACAAATGTTTAGTTAAAATAAATACTAAAAGATTTTGGAGCAAGATTTTCGATGCTTTGTATTGAATTAACCTTTTTCCTTTGATTTAAGAAATGACACTAGCTTTAGTAAAGAGTAAAAATGTTTAAATTTTTACTTAATTTGGAATTTAAATGTGGTCAAAAAATTTGTTAAAAGTAAATTTATGATCCATTCAAATTCACATATATGATAAAGGAACTATTAAAATCATGAGATAATTTACTATCCATTCATATACATAGTTATACTTTAATAATTAATTTTAGTCTATTAATAATATTAAAAGGTTATATATAATTTAAGAATGGCCAACCTTAGTGAAAATTATTTTTTTAGGATGTGACATACTTACACATCGAGGTAATACTAGGATGGGTTGTAGAATGCGCCTCTCCATGCAATAAACCTCAAACAGCTCTTGTTGTTGCTTTGACTTTCTCATCCTCTTGACTTTTCCCATTTGCTGAGTGCCAGCTCACTGTGGCTCAAAAATAAAATCAACCTACAAATATAGTGGTTTCTAGCAAAAGAAAAAACACCTCTGTGGTGGCTTCTGTGTTCTTCAGCTTCTACAAAATGAATAGCTCTATAAAATAAATACGTTCACAGAAGCTTTTACAAATCCCTTTAAAAAAATTACATTTTGCATGAATATCCTCTTTTGAAAATTCTACCAGCTTAGATCCATCTAACATCGGATCTATCATGCGCTAAGAGGAATCAAATCCCTCGAGGTGCAAACCTTTTTTCAAGTTATACACTCCAAAAACAAGCTTTCACCTCAAGGGATTTGATCCCTCTTAGTGCATGATAGATGGATCTAAGTTGGTTCCAGTTGATGGCCACAATGTCAGATTTTTAGATTATCATTATTATGCATATGTTTGAGATTAACTTCAAAATTCACATTATGTTTTCTTTGCTTGGCATGACCATATCATTCTCTTCTTTAATTTATTCCGTGTTTCTTGCATGGAATGGTTTGTACATATATCTTTTGATGCTTTGAGTGGTTTGTTTGTTTACATGTTTGGATTTGGATGGTATTGTTTGCGAATGTTACAATTAGTGTGTTATATTTTTATGTGTATGTAATTTTCTATTAATAATTAGATAGTGGTGAAGAAGAGAGGTAATATTTTTAATAGTTTGAAGGAGGATTGATAATACACATCTCTTTCATTTAATTTTAAGTATCACAATTTCTAACAAATAATTAACTCTTAATAGTGTCCTTCCAGGTATTACTAAATATATATTGATGAGTAGTTTTAATAATTTACTGCATCAAGATTACTCTTGAAATAATTTGTTTCTTTGCTAATGTTGAAATAATTTATTTCCTTCAAGAATATTTTGATGATTTTTTTTTATCTGTAGTCTATTTTGCAAAGACAAGAAATAATATATTTTTGAATTTTGTTTAATGAGTGCCTAGATTAATAAAATATTTACATCCTAACAATTATCACATCTCTTTTAAGAATTTTTTGATTTGTTTTGAATGCTTATAAATATATCTTTTTCTTTTATAAATATTTTGAATACATTGTTGTATGCAATTATCTATTAGTAATTAGCTGGCGATGAAGAAGGGAGATGATCTTGTCAAGGGTTAATTTTCACTTTGCAGGAGGATTGATTCTACAAATCTATTAGTAATTTTGAATATATGCAATTGCCTATTAGTAATTATTTGGCGATGAAGAAGGGAGATGATCTTGTCAAGGATTAATTTTCACTTTGTAGGAGGATTGATTATGCACATCTATTTAATTTTAATTCTAGGCATCAAAACTTTTGACAGCTAATTAATTCTTAATAGTGTCCCTCTAGGTATTACTAAATATATCTTGATTTTTTTTTTTAATAATCTATAGCCTCAATATTAACATCTAATGCATCTAATGCAAGAAATAAAATAGGATTAGAAGACAACATCTACACTAAAATCATTGCATCTAATGCAAGAAATCAATGAGCTTAGATATCAACATCTACACTGAAATTAATGCATCTAGTGTAGGAAATCCAATAGGATTAGAAATCCACATCTACGCTGAAATTAATGCATCTAGTCCAAGAAATCAAATAGGATTAGAAATAAACATCAAACTAAAATCAATACATCCAATCAAATATAATTAGAAATAAACATTTACACTTCGATCAATACATCTAATACAAGCAATCAAATAATATTAGGAATCACAATTTACACTGAAATTAATGCATCTAGTGAAAGAAATATTCTTCCCTCTTTCCCCCTTCCATCTAATCTTGAAAAATATTTTTAATAGTTTACAACCTCAATATTAACAACATCTAATCCATCTATTGAAAGCAATCAAATAGGATTACGAATCACCACCTACACTGAAATAAATTCATCTAGTGCAAGAAATCTTCTTCCCTCTCTCCCCCTCCATCTAATCTTGAAAAATATTTTTAATAATTTATAGCCTCAATATAAACAACATCTAATCCATATTATGCAAGAAACCAAATAAGCCTATAAATCAACATCTACATTGAAATCCAAGCATCTAGTTCAAGTAATCAATTATAATTAGAAACCAACATATACACTAACATCAATGCATCTAGTGCAAGTAGTCAAATAGGATTAGAAAACACCATCTACATTGAAATCAATGCATCTAGAGAAAGCAATCAAATAGGATTATAAATTGAAATCTACACCAAAAATCAATGCATCTAGTGCAAGAAATCAAATAAGATTAGAAATCATCATCTACACTAGAATCAATGCATCTAGTGCAAGAAATCAAATAAGATTAGAAATAATCATCTACGTTGAAATCAATGCATCTAGTGCAAGAAATATTCTTCCATGTCTCCTTCTTTATCTCTCTATCTTAACCCCCCAAAACACACACGCTCTTTATCTCTCCATATCTATCTATCTCTCCATCTCTCTTCTTCCCTTTCTTCACCTCCCATCTATATTTATATCTCCCTCTGCCTCTCCTTTGTTTATATATATCAACCATAAACATACACACTCTTTCGCCTTATCTATCTATCTCTCCCTCCCTCTTCATAACCCTCTCCCTCTTTCTTCCCCTTCTCTCCCTCTCTCTTTCCTTTTATCTCTCTTCCCTCCTCTCCTCTCTCCATCTCTCTCTCTATCTCCCTTATAACTCCCCCTCTCTCTATCTCCACCTTTATCTCTCTATGTCTTTCTTCTTACCTCTCTGTTTCTCCCCCTCCCTCTCTCCTTCTCTGTCTCACATCCTCTATATCTTCCTTCCTCTCTCTCCATTTCTCTCCCACCTCTCTCTCTCTATCTCCAACTCAATCACTGTCTACCTCCCTCTCTCCTTCTCACCCCTTGCCTTTCATCTTTCCTTCTTTGTATTTCTACCGCACCCCAAAACATACACACTCTCTCTCCATATCCCCCTTCTCTCTCTCTCTCCCACTCACTCCATTTCTCTCTCTCTATGTATTTCTTCTTCACTCCCTCTCTCCCCCCCAACTCCATCTCTCTGTCCCTCCCTCTCAAGTCCTCTCTATGGTCCTTCTCCTCTATCCCTCCCTCTCCTAGCTTCTTCTCTCTCTCTCCCTCTCTCTCTCTCTCTCTTTTCCCAACAACCTTGTCACTATCTCCCTCCCTCTCTCCTCTTCTCTCTCCTCCTCTCTCCCTCATCCATATTTGTGTCTCCCTCTCTCTCTCTCTTACCCTTCTCTCCCTCTCTCACCCCCCTCTTTCTCTCTCTCTTCATTTCTCCTCTCCCCTCTCCTTCATTTTATATCCATCTCTCCCTTGTCACTCCCTCTATCTCTCCACCTCTATCACTCTATGTCTTTGTTCTTCCTCCATATATACCTAGATTTAATTATATATATATATATATATATATATATATATATATATATATATATATATATATATATAATATATATAATATATATATATATATTATATATATATATATATATGTATGTATGTATATATATATATATATATGTATATGTATTATATATGTATATATATATATATGTATATATATATATATATATATATATATAACAAATAGAATATTATATTAATTTAATATGTGTTAATCCAAATTTATTAAATTTAATAATATTAATATTAATATTAATCATTTAATATCAATATTAAATTTAATGATGTTTTCACATGGCATAATAAACAAAATTTATAATAAAACTACATCAAATTAATATCTATTGTTTTTCCTTTTAAAGATTCATTTTACAAATATTTAATTAAAATAAATATTCAAATATTTTACCTAATTAAAGATGTTTCAAATTTTACCTAATTTGGAGCTTTAATGTGGTAAAAAAATTGTTAAAGGTAAATTTATGATAGATTCAAATTCACTTATATGATAATAGAGCTATTAAACACATGAGATAATTTATTATCCATTCACATTATATATAATAATATATTTTTAGTTTAATAATTAATCTTAGTCCATTAATAAGATTAAAAAGTTATATATAATCTAAAAATTCAAGTTATATATAATTTAAGATTCAAGTGAATGTTTTGGCCGACATTAGAAAAAAAATTAAAAAAGATTTATTATTTTTTGAGGACTTGACATACTTACACATTGGAGTCATACAAGCTTGTAGAATTCACGTGTCGGCACAACAAGGACAATCATGTCCTTCTACCCATTGCTACCTAGAGGCAATAAAATATAGATGGAGATGTCAAATGTAAATGTTTAACATTTAACATTTAACAAATTTAATCTAGTGTCAATTATTATGTATAAACAAGATATAAATTCAAAATTGGTTTTATGGAAAGTGAAGTGGAATTTGTTTCATCTGATGGATCTAATGTTGTAATGTATTGTTAAACGTTTTAACTACATCAAATTACATAAAGATAAAAAAATTGAATAAATAAAGAAAATAAATAATTATATTTATATGAAATGTCAAGTGGATAAGTAAATTGCTTGCTCAAGTAGAAGAACTTACATAAAGTTTGATGGGTAGTAACCACTACTAAGTTTACACATCTATAGTTTTACCCCTACATAAGTGATGAAGAAAACATAAACAATGGTTGGAAGTAACTACTATAAGTATATTTTTTACATCTTATTCCTATGAAATTTTTATTCAAAGACTTGCTTAAAATATGATGGGAAGTAATTAATGGTAGATATATTATTTAATTGAGTATAAGTTATTTTCAAGTATTTTATTTTATGGTGGGAAGTAATATGTTATTTACTTGAGTGCAAGTTATTTTCAAGTATTTTATTTCTTGATGGTTTTCTTGCAAAGCTTAAGGATAAAAATTCACTACATTAATACGTGAAATCAAGCATGAATATTGCAACCATATCCATAAATTATGATATAAACTATGCAAGGAAGCTATCCACACATGGCATTATATTGTTGAAATGTTTCCCTTGAAGTTATGGTCCAATCAAATGTTGATGATTTTTAATAATATTTAAAAATAAATATTTATTTTTCAAAATTAAAAATTATAATTTGTATTACTCAATGTTATGCTAATAGTAATAAATAGACAAGAAATTGATAGTTAAAGTTCTACCTTTGCAAGGACTAATAATGATTCCATAACCATATTTAAATTTAATTAATAAGAACATAAAAACATAATACTTACAATAAACTTTCAATATAACAAAATTGTTAACCATGCATATTCACCCCAAATTTACCATGGATATTATTAACTTGTAAGTAGTTTTTGCTACAATACCATGGGAAAATATCATGGCTTATCAATACCACATGTAGAAAAACCATAACTCCTTTCACAGTAAAAAATAAAATGTAAAATATTTTAGACATTATGTATACCACTGTTTAAATAGAGTGAGATGGAGCATGAAGAGAGGGGGTGGAGAGAAGGATAGAGAGAGGGAGATAGTGATAATGATGGAGGTTGGAGAGAGAGGAAGGGAGGGAGCGAAGAGAGAGAGGGAAAGAAATGGAGTTGAAGGGAGGGAGAGAATATGAAAGACATAAAGAGATAGAGGTGGATAGAGAGGGAGAGACAAGGGAGAAATGACAAGAGAGGAATGAAAATCAGGAGAGTAGGGGAGGGAGAGGAGAGAGGGAAGGAGAGAAACATGGAGTTGGAGGGGGAGAGATAGGAAGGGAAGATCATAGACATAGATCGATAAAGGTAGAGAGATAGGGAAGTCAGGGGAGAAATGGAGAGAGAAGGAAAGATGAGAGGAGGGAAGACAGAGAGGAGAGGAGAGAGAGGGGGATGGAAAGGGAAGAGAGAGAGGGATACATAGAGATGGAGGGGGGGGAGAGGGGGAGAAAAAAAAAGGAGAGAGGGAGGGAGATGGTGAAAATGTTAGAGGGTATAGAGAGAGACATTGGGAGGAGATATAGAGGGAGGTGGTAGATAAATGGATAGAGAGGAAGGACGAAAGAGAGCACTTGAGAGAGAGAAGGAGAGAGTGAGGGAGCGAGAGATAGCATTGGAGGATATTGTAGCCACTGTAACACCCTCCAAATTTTGGCCTACACTCAAATTTTAGAGCCTATTATGGATCCTATGATTAGTCATTCCTTAGTCACTTATTAGTCAGTTGATGATTTCAAGCTCCCTTATTTGATCTTAAGAGTCATTCACACTTTTTTCTATATGTAGAAAGTGTCATCTTCGAGCATGGGAAATATCGCTTGTCAAGCAAAGAAGAGTTTTGGTTTTCTTCAAGGGGAAATATTTTTTAAAATAATTGGTTCTCATCTTATAGACATGTTTCGTACTCATTTCCAAATTTTCATGTACTATTACAAAAGTTTCGTCATTATCCTCACAAAGACTATCGTTGGAGCCACACTTGTTGTAATTTTCCACAAAGGTCATTGCATTAAGCAAAGTATGTTTTCATATCTTCTGGATGATCTATGTTGAATCATTAAGTGCCCAAGTGTGTGGTCACATTCAAGTTCTATCACTATTCACATCAGTTCCACTGATCCCACACTTAGCCAAAATTTGGAGGATTCCTAGAAACCTAACCTCATCCAGCCTTCCTAAACTATGCACTTCACATCTGCAACAATCAATACTTTCCCTTGTCTACTGGAACTGTGTAATGCACAGAAAGCCTAACCCTCCTTGACCTCCAAAACTACGCAAATTCTTGTCCCATTGTCCTTTTCTCAGCTGGAGCTCATTGCCTCAAGAAACTACGCAGTTTTTTCCCTCAAGCCTCTCAGCTGCCTAGTCCCATTTGCCTCCTAAAACTGTTCAATTTTTCCTCGCAATGCCCCATCCCGCAGTAGCCACTAGCAGTTTACACTTCACAATTTTTTCCCCGAGTAGGCACTATACAGTCAGATCCCTAAGTTTAGCCCAATCACTAAGTCTTCCCCCCCTAACTTAATACCATTTCTAGCTCATTCAATGGATTATCATGTAAGATATTAGATTAGGGGTTTATCAGACTAATGTCGTCTTGTCATGAGTGGATTACAGATACATGAATTCTATCAGGTTGTGGAAATATGGTTAAGAAGGATAACATGGTAGATAATACTCAAGGAACTGAGGAGAAAATATAATCATCAGATAAGAAGAGCAAGGAACTCTGAGGTCTGATAAAATATCAGAAGTGCATGAAATCTCCATCTGATTCACAACCATTTGGAGGGTAGGTACGAAAAATAAAGTGCATCTCATAAAGTTGAAATACACCTCTTAGTGTAGTATGAATGGTAGCTTATCATTGTCATATCATCATGTATTCATTGACATGTATAGTTGTGGTAGGTACAAAAAATAAAGCGCATCTCATAAAGTTGAAATACACCTCTTAGTGTAGTATGAATGGCAGCTTATCATTGTCATATCATCATGTATTCATTGAGATGTATAGTCGCAAACAATGAAAGTCATTCCATGTGTTTTCCATAAGTGTTTTTCTCCCTTTTTCATGTTGGGCTAACCGTCATCTTTTGGCATGTTTGACTATTTTGTCATGTTTGTGATCCTTTTCTAGTGGTTTCGAAGGTTTATATTTGTGTATATGAGTTTTCCTAACCATGGAAACACCTGTGTCACTCATACACAAAGTCTTGAACATTATCGCACAAGTGTTGACACAGACGTCCTAAAGTATATCTTAAGTATTACACTTGTCACTTCTTGACATGAGACAGTCACACAAAGGGTAACACTTTGATTTTTTCTCTGATGGTCTATGTTGTCGTGTCATCAAATGTTAAGTGTGTGGTCATAGTTTAAGTTCATCACGAGTCCATCTTCCTCTCGCACTTAGCCATTTTCAGAAAATCTTCCCAACCGAGTAACTAAGCTTCACCAGGCCTTATCTAAGCTATTCATTGCATAGTCTCAACCCTCATTGATGTGACCTTTCTTCTTATAAATGTGTAGTGCATAGTTACTATCCTCCAGGGTTGTTGCTCTGTGCAATTCCTGACTCCAGCAGCCTTCCTTAACCCCCAGAATTGCACATTTGTGCCTCCCAGCATGCTTGAACTATGAACTTTTCACTTTTAGTCCCAAATTATTCCCTTTCTTATTGGAACCCTACAATGTGCATAGAGAAAAGTCTCCCTTGGCCTCCAAAATTGTGCAGATGTCTCCTCTAGTGACCATCCCTCAGTCGGAGCTCACTGCCCTTAATAGTTGCACAAATTTGTCCTCCATGATTCTTTTTTCTCGGTCCCCCTTGCCTCCAAAGACTATGTAGATCTATCTTCTAGGGCCTCATATTGTATCATCCACTGCCTTCTTGAACTATGCAATCCTCACTCCTAGTAGCCACTATGCAATTTTTCTCCCTAATGAGGATTGTGCTAAAAAGTTCCTTAGTCAAGCCTGAGTTGCGCTCTGCACAGTCTCAATAACCAAGATTTCTCCATTCTAAGTGTAACTATGCAATACATAGTCATTGAACCTTGCCTCCTAGCCTGTGAGTTCTCCCAAGCTCAATTCATGCATAATAATGCACCATCTTAAAGTAGGGATTTTTCGGATTGATGTCATCCCATCATGAGTGAATTTTAGGAATAGGTACACTATCAAGTCATGGAAAGACGATGAAGAAGTAGAAGAAGGAGGGAATCATGCCTAAAGATTCACTTTTAGCTGAACAAATGAGTGAACCTATGAGGAGCAAGCTCAGGGACACAAGTTTTCAACCACCAAAGATCTTTGAAGACCTTGCATCACCTAGTTATGCAAAGAATAAGAGAAATCATATCTAAGAACACATCTATCTCTCAGAAACAACAATGATGACATTTCCACATCATCAAGTTAGTCCATGTTAGCAGTGTCATGTCAAGTCATGTCACGACTTATCATACACCACAACACTATTATGGGCCATGTATATTGTAAATCAAATGTATTGTAAAGTGAGAGTCCAATGGACACACAAGAATATGAAGAGTCATGTAAGTTGAAAAGTCATAGGAAGTTGAACAGTCATGAGAGTAGTCAAAGAGTCACAAGGGAGAAGCATCACCCTTGGTTACGTATACCCAAAAATTCTATGAGCAAAAGTACTTTCACCTTGGCTCCTCCCACAAGGAATTAGAGAGACCAACTAGTTCTTTGAGGAGCAAGGAGTGGCTCTAATGTCCCATTAATAGGGCTAGTGATGTACAATGTAAATATGTTTCTTGGAACTTTTTCTTAGTAACATAATCCTTTTAAGGCCAACACATTATTCATGCATGATCTATGAATGTTTGTAAGACTATTCTGTGGACGTTTATATTTCATGTTTTCTTTCACATGTACTTAGATAGTTGAACTATTTTGGTTATTTTAGTGCTCATCTTGTTGAGAATGTTTTGTAATGGTTGTTATTGTTTTCTCATACTTGTGGACTATTCCACAAGATACTAGACAAATTTTTCCTTTCTTATCCATTATAACAATTGTCACATCCGTTGTGGAGTATTCTGTTGGATGTTAGACGGATCTTCCTTTGTTCATTGGTTGTAATGCTTGTCGCATCTATTGTGGACTATTCTGGTAGATGTTAGACAGGTCCTTCAGGTTCATGCGTGTCTCTTCCTGGGTGGTACTATTACCTCTCAGTTAAAGGCTCATTTTCGCCAACCCTTTTGTAGTAAGAGAGCCTAGACATAGTTGCGTTGCGCACTCACCAGACACACTCACCTTGCTTTTCGAAGATACCATTGCATCACTCTCCTGTGATGATAGCTAGAGCCAAGGAAGATCTTTGAGGATTTGGAAATTGGACCTTTATATCAGATGGGTATCCTACACCAAACGGTCTGAGGTCTAATTGGGACTTCATATTGGGGAGATCCCCTTAGTTGACGGATTTCCAGCACCGTCAACAAAATGGTGCTAAAAGGAGGGATAGATGACATGTTGTTCCTATTGATTCCTCGCTTGAATCTCTTATTTAAAATGACTCTTCCCAAAATCATAATCCTGATATTTTCTTCTAAAGAGCTTAATTGTACCATCCCTGCGGAAGTTATTTATAACTTGTCTGAATTTAAATTCGATGGTTAGGGTAAAACAAATTTTCGTGAACATATGTTTCAAGTTGTCTGTATTTGTCTTTCTCATAGAATATGTTCCAAATATGTCATGGATATATTACTCATTCTCACATTCGACGGTTGTGTTAATCAATGGTGTCATACATTACCCATTGCTTATATCCATTCATTCGACCAGCTTACCAAGAAGCTTCAAAAATCCTTCAATAAGTATAACTATCGAGATGTTTTTGGAAGAATCAATCTTTTAAGAATAAAGCCTGATGAATCAGTTGAGGATTTTTCTATTCAATTCCTTCACCTCTGTTATGAAATTCCTGGAAAAGACCTGAACTGGGCTTTCTTGAAATAGGAGTTTGAGCACTTGGTTCTTGTATTTTCATATGGTGAACCTGAACCCCCTGATTTTTCTACTTCCCCAAGTCCTTCGAATCATAAGGCACCTCAAATTTCAGAGGAGGATCTTACTACCACTTTTGTTCTTTGTCCTCCACCCTTTCCAGTCTTGATGTAGGTGCCTCCTTGCGGTGGTTGTAATATCGAAAAATCTACGAATCAAATCTCCAGTCCATCTTCCCATTTTTCTTCCGCTTTTCATGATTTGGATTCAATGGAGGAAATTTCAAAATGGCTCATGAAGCCTACGGTGAAGACTCACTCCTCCATGTTGCAATATGATGTCACTGGTCACAACTCTAGTCTCAAAGCTAATCTAAATTTCTGTTATCCTCTATCATCTACACATCTTGAATCTTTGTACCATGACCCACTTGATCAATATGCTCCAACAGTTGGCTCTTCACAATCTCCTAATTCTCAAGTTGCTAGCTCAAATTGTGATCAAGTACAAAGCAGTCACATTACGCAGGTAGAGGAGTAGAAAGGTGAAGACGCTTTCAATATTTCCTCTCTTTTTCAGGAAGTTCCATGCCAAGATATTGTGTTTCCACCCTTGGATAATTTTCAATATACTAATCTTGGTAGACAATCCAATATAATCAATTCTTTAAATCAACCCCCAGTCGTGGGCAATAATCATTCTAATTATGATGACTCTATTTCCATATGTCGTGATGAATGCCCAAGCACATCATATGATCTTTCAATTTCTCATGAAGATTTTAATTTATATCTAGAATTTGCATATGTCAAAGAAGATGTCCATATCGAAGCTTCCACTTCACCTCACTATCCCATGAGTCCTACCATTCGCAATACATCTACTTGTGAAGGAGATACCTCATGCTCTTCAGTTTCTTCATTTGATGAGTTATCCCCTCAATTGACACAAGGAGGTGAGGTTCTCCATGATGAAACTGAAAACAACAAAATCAAAGAGAACCCTTTGTGCCCCTCATCATTTCTTCTCTTACATGAGGGAATCTCTTCAAATCACCTGGCTCATGAGATCTCATTGATTCATTTATCTTTGAATTTGTGATTAGAAGAGTCTTCTGACTTGAGCCATCTGGTTGTTGAAGTTGAAAAATTGGGTGAAATATGTGACAAAGATGGTTGTTATCCGATGAAAAGTGGTCTTACTAAAATCAACAATAGTGGCTATCCTCAAACCATGCATCATATGGTTCAAACTTAAAAATGTGATTCTACAATCTTGGGAAGTTCTAGGTCCTTCCTAGGAGTCGAGGCACTTCAACTTCCGTTGATGGTTATGTTAGGATCTCGTGAATCTGTAAAACCCATGAAACAAGTTAGATATGGTATCTCTAACACAATTTGTCTCTTTGTCTAGTTTCATTCAATGTAAATTTCCTTGTGAAAAATGTTTGGTATTCTGGGTGTGACCTTAATTCTTACCGGATTCAAGAATCTGTTACACTTCATTCATTTTCATGCAAATCTCTCACATCAAACTCAGCTTTGGAATGTGCATCTCTTATAGAGTCATGGAATTGCCAAGTTGACCATCTCAAAGACTATCTTTACCCAAAGGAATCAGGCTCATCGAATTTATCCCTTAATGGTCATCTCCTCGGTCTTCTTGCGAATTTGATGTTGTAAATTTTTCCTCTCATCACACCAGAAATCTTCTTGAGTGATAATGAATTCACATGTTGTCACATGAATCAAGTTCTTCTCCATTTACATTGTCCCAACTGGTCTCATTCATTCGTGGTTCTAACATCCTTTTTAAACTCGTTTGGTGACTACGATGCTTGTACAATTTGTTACCAGTTGCAGGAAGGTGGTCTGTCATATTTGGCTCACAAGGAACTTGGTTTGATTGTTTGGAGCATTCACGAGACTGTTTGAATCAATTTTTCTTTGTCGATTGCAAACTAGGAATCTGATGTTTCAATCAACTCATTTGATCATTCTTTTGTCCTTAACGACTATCATTCAGCTTATCATTTTCCCATCAACACATCAAATAATAGTTGTTGCACGCCCCATGATCTTCATTGTTCAACATCTCTCTATCCAATTTTTGTCAAGAAGGTGAGGCACTTTATCCTTCGTTGATGATTAGGTAGGTCCTCACTGTCTTGACATGATTGTTGAGTATGATCAAATCTATTTTTCTTCACATGATTCTCATCGTGATCCCACTCTTCTAATTGAAGATTTCATGGTTTTCAAGAGGGCCATCATGAATTTTACGATCCAATCATTGAATGGTTGGAACAATCTTACTTGGTAATTCTATTGCAAACAAAAAGTTTGAATATTTCCTCACGCTTGCTAAGGAGCTCAGTGTAGATGAAGACACATCCGCAAGAGGCTTCTGAGGTTTGTTAAAAAATGGTATTCATCTAAAAGGTAAGCATGTGGATTGGATAAAAGTAGTGGTTGTGACACACCTTTCTGCCCATGGGCAAGAACTTCCTTTTCGTATGTAAGCTTTTCAATTTTTTATATCTTTTGTTTCACAACCCTTTATATTTGTTTTAATTTTTCATATCTTTGTTCATGCAGGTCGGGAATGACTACAGTGGCTTCACTAGAAATTTCATTATACATGACCTCGAACTTCTAGCTGTTAAGTTAGGATTAGGATTAGTTGCATCCTAGTTTTCCCTTTCTTTCACTCATTCTGCACTCATTCCTTGTAGTTTTTACTTTTTTTTCTTATTATGGTTCAACATCATGTTTGCTTTAGCCATTTTGTCCTCTTATGTTATGGTTTTGTTTCCTTGTTGTGTGTTTTCTTTCTTTTTGTCTTGTTTTATTTCTTGTTGACTTTATCCTTTTGTGCTCATCATGCAAATAAGTGTTGTGCCTGGACCTTTTTTGGCTTCTTAGTATGTGTGAGTCTGAACTATAAAGAGTATTGTGACACTTTAGCATTTAGTTAGCCCTCTGTCAGTCTTCCTTGCATTGGTTACACATTTTTACCAATCAAGTTTTGATGGAAAATATGATCCTTCCATAAGGAGATTTTTTGTCCAACCATGAATCCAAGTCTAGTCCGGAAACCTCATGCCTATACTCGATTTTTCTTCTTTGGCATTCTCAAGCTTATCCAACTAGTAGAAGCAGAAAAGGGGAAAAATCTAAATGAGAAAACCTAAATCAAAGGTCTTTATATGCTTATCTGAAGGAACAACCTCTTTTGCTCTTAATAAGTCGGGATCCCTCTTTTGCCCCAAAATAAATAAGTGCCAATGCACAAATGTCTTTAAATAAATAGATAAAGGTGTAATAGCCCTCATTAAAAATCCATGTAAAAATATATAAGAAGACTATCATTGGACATGTATTCCAAGATGAATAATAGGCAAAAAATCCTAGTGGGTGTTCATTCAGTTTATTATGGCTAAGGAAATTAGCAACGATAATGGCAAAGGCTTTCAAAAGCCAAGAGGAATTATTTGGAATTCTTATTTATGAAAATAATGGAAATTAGGAGAAAATGAAGGAGAAAGGTCACAAGTTGCATGTGAAGAGGAAATTGAAGGAAAATAATGGAAAATGAAGAAAATAGAGGCCTCATTAATAAAAAGGCTTTTGAGGATCAATGGGTAAGCTTTGTTAGTTCAGTTTTGATGGATCTCTCTTCTATTCTCTCTCACTCATACTCTTGGATACTTAGAGTTTTCTTGGAGCACTCTTGGAGAGTGTGGAATACTTGGAGTTTTGGAGTAAGAAGGAAAAGGAAGAGCAGGAAATCATAAGAGAACATCAGGATCAACAACTACAATGGAATTTTCTTGCACTTACCAAGTTGCATGTATGTTTTCCTTACTAGTTTTGGCATGCATGGCATATGCATGTGGTTTGTTGGTTGTGATCTGTCATTGGCATGGAGGATGGTTAGGATTGACAATGGATTTTCTAGCCTTTCCATTTCCTGGATAGCCATGGTGATTATGGATTTGTTTCCCTTGTTTTGTTTTGTTTTGGTTGGTTCTCATGCATCCTTAGCTTGAGCTGAGTTATTAGTCCTCGAGTCCTCAGTTGGAAAAATGCTCTGGAAGCCCCGTAACATCTTGGGTTGAGTTACTAGCCCTGGAAGCCTTGATTGGACAAATGCTCTGGAATCCCTTGCTGGGTTGATTTACTAGTCCTGAAAACCCTGGTTGGACAAACGCTCTAGAAGCCCTGAATACGTTGTGGGTTGAGTTACTAATCCTAGAAGCCTTGGTTAGAAAAATGTTAATGGAGTCGTGGAAGCTTGGATAGAGGCCAATATGATGATGGTTTTTTGATGCCCAACTGTGAGGTTGAATCATTGTTTGATGGCTTGAGGTGGATGGTCTCTGGCAACCTTGGATGGTTTTGTATTGATGGGTTCTATGAGATCCCACATTCATGCTTGGAATATGGCATGAGGGTGAATGGCTGGAGAGAGATTTGGCTCAGCCATTCTATGGCTGGGAGGAACGTGGAATTCCCATCCTAGGTTTGGATTTTTCATAATAAATATGAGTTTATTTCTCCTTTTAATTCTATGAGTATTATACTAGTGATATATGTTTTATATGGCTGTGATTTCATTGGTATTCTTGTCACGTGGAATGAGTCGATCTTGCAGACAAGATAGACCTTCCTAGAATCTAATGAAGACCTAATGACAAACAAACCAACCAGACACTATCTTTCTCTAAATGCGCTTTATAAATAATGGCAAACAAATGTGTTTAAGGCCTACCTCATGTCCAACGCAAGTTTGGAGATGCGTTCACTCCTTTGATCCAAGTAAGTTCCTTTGTTGCAAACCTGCAAGCACAAACAAGGCAAACAATTAAATAGCACCTGAATATCCAATATTACAAAACATATTTAACATGAAAGTCAAGGAGTCCATGAAACAAATAACATGAGATACTTGTTGAGAAAAATGAGCTTGATTATATTAATTCAAAAGAAAAGAACATTACAACCTTTGCCTTGTTGCTGTACAAGCTCCTTCCAGGGTCCAACAAGAAGTCTCCTCTACTTTGACAAGCTTCACTCACTCCCTAATGGGGCCAAAAAGGTATGTGATCTCTCCTCTTAAGCTCAAATAGGAAGTCTTGATTTCACTAGCATTTACCTCAAAAGTTCAGCTTCTAACCTCCCTGGCCACTGACCCAATGCCTCAATTTATAGTGCAATGGAGATCAGTTACCAGCTCCTCCTTCAAAGGGATAGAGCCCTCCTTCAAAGGGATAGCTCCTCTCAACAAGGGATTAGTTCCTCCTATGATGGGATGCATGAACCACTTGGAGCGAACAATCCACGTAACAAATGCTTCTAGAAAACTCTAGAATTAACCCAAGATGAGTTATTTAAGATAAAGATTGCGCCTTTTGACTTTTACAGGGGTACACACCCTCCCCTTTACATACAGAGCGGATAAGTACGCAGATAACTTGAAC
>APFE030727232.1:33270-74225 GCA_000404065.3 Pinus taeda | reverse complement strand
ATATGTCTAAAAATAGACTTTGCGCCATAATTTGCCTACGGGCCCACTTAGTGAAGGCGACTCTTTTCACTAAGCTCCCTCATCTTGTTGCAATCTCAACACTCCCTCTCGACAAGATATGGATTATCAGCAACCCCTATCCTACCTTGGTGGTATTTGAATTTTCTCTTGGTGAAAGCCTTCGTCAAAATATCAACATCCTGATCCTCCGTTGGAATGTATGAAAGTAACATGATCCTCCGCTGCACACAATCTCTGATATGATGGTACTTGATGCCCTTGCTACCATATACTCGACCTCTTGAGCTCCCTGCCCAATCTGCATCCATGAAGCCACATAGCTTCACCTCATCCAATCCATATCTCGATGTGCCTCTCTTAAGCTTGTGCACATGCGACTCGCTGTTGAAGACCTCAAAGACTTCGGGTTGCTCAATGTACACGTCCTCCTCAATGACTCCGTTGAGGAACGCAGTCTTCACATCCATCTGATGAATGTGCCATCCCATCTGCGCTGAGAGAGAAAGAATCATTCGTATGGAATAATACCTTGCGACAGGTGCAAAGGTCTCCTCATAATTGATCCCCTCTATCTGTGAAAAGCCTCGGGCAACAAATCTTGCCTTATACTTCTCCACACTCCTGCCAGCTGCCTGCTTAACTTTGTATATCCATCTCGAACCCACCACTAATATCCCTTCCGGACTAGGAACAATTTCCCTTGCACTGTTTCTGACAATAGAATCATACTCTTCCACCATGGCGTCTACCCATGCGGGATCCTCCACAGCTTCCTCGAAAGAGGATGGCTCAGTCACAACACACTTGCTCATAAAAGCCATGTATCCAGTGTACCGATCAGGTGACTGTCTCTGTCTACGTTGGGATGTAGGTGGTCCTACAACTTTCTCTGCATCTTGAGCCAGTCGCTCAGCTTCTGTGAAGTGCTTTCGCCCTCTGATGGTTGACGCTGCTTGAGTGGTCTCTTCCACTCCATGAACCTCATCCTATGGCTGATCCATGTCCTGAAGCTCATCCTTAGGAACTAATAGCTCCTCATCTGCATGCAAGTGTAGCTACCTCTCAAGCGAACACTTCATGGCTTTCTCCTCCTAAAATTTTATATCTCGTCGCACAACAGTCTTACCATTGTCTGGAAAATACACACGATAGTTGTGGGGCATATCAGTGTACCCCACAAATATCCCAACCTCTGCAGTCAACCCCAACTTCTTCCTAGCATCTTTCATCACATGCATGTAAATGTTAGCACCAAAAATCCTCAAATGAGAAAGATCAGGCTTCTTATCAGAATAAGCCTCCTCGGGTGTACTCATGCCAAGTATCTTATGAGGACAATGGTTCTGCACATAAACTATTGTATGCATGCTTCCGCCCACAAGTGAAGGGGTAGGCCCTGATCATGCAACATCACCCGTGCAGCACCCATGATCATTATGTTCTTCTGCTTAGCTACCCCATTCTGCTATGGTTTATGTGGAGCTATGAGCTCTCTTCGAATCCCTTCTACCTTGCAAAAATCCTTGAACTCATCCGAGATGTATTCACCACCATTATCGCTCCTAAGATCCTTCACCTTCTTCCCCAACTCCTTCTCGACCACTGCTTTGAATTCACAGAACTTTGAATATGTCTCGCTCTTCTTCTGCATGAAGAAGATCCAGCACTTACGAGAGAAATCATCAACAAAAATCACATAATACTCGTGTTTTACTGTCAAAACAACTGAGAAAGGTCCACACACGTTTGTGTGAATTCTCTCAAGGATCATCATGGCATGACTATCCTTCTCATGAAAGGTGGCTTTCACAAACATCCCTAAAGTACACCCCTTGCACTGATCTTACTGTGGAAGTGTGCCTTTAGGAAGCCCTGTAGTGATCTGCTACAGTATGTTCAAGGCTCCATGGTGAAGGTGACCCAATCTCCTGTGCCACAACTTGCCATCATCTCGGCTCACCAATCCTTCTGCCTTGCCTGCCATTGCTGCGCATCCATCTACATGCAACTGATAAAGGTTCCTTACTCAAACCCCTATCTTTCAGGTTTCTCCAGTTGTCTTGCTGTGCAGGAAAGCATTTCCCTCGCTGAAAACAACATCATATCCCTTGTCTTCTAACATCGCCATAGAGATAAGATTCTTCTTCAATCCTGGAAAATGCATGACTTCCTTCAATACAAAGTGTTTACCAGACTCCCTCTCAAAGGAAATGGTACTGATACCGGTCGCACTGTATCTACCATCATCGCCCATCTCGATGTGCACTCTAAGATCTTTGTCCTCCAGATCAAAAAACAAATCTCTATCTCCTGTCATGTGAAAAGATGCACCACTGTCCAAGAACAACATCGACCCCATCACACTTGAAACCAAGCATGCGATCAATGAAAAATCAAGCTCAAACTGTGAGGCTAGAGCCTCTCCTACTATAGATCTAGCAGCTTGCTTGTTCTTCTTCTTCTGCGGACAATTAGTGGCATAGTGTCTGTGTTGGTGATAGTGAAAACACTTCACCTTGGACATGTCCTGCTTCTTGCCTTTTGCACCAGACTGAGAAGCTTTTTTTCTCTTCCCTTTCTTTGCTTTAGCATCCAAAGCGCAATTTTCTTCATTAGCTCCCTTTGATGAAGTTCTGTCCCTAGTACTCCGCCTGATCTCCTCCTGCACAAGATCTGACCACAGTCTTTCCCATCCTAGCAATTTCTCCTGACCATTAACAGAGTCCTGATAGGAATGCCAACTGTTCGGAAGACCAAGGAGAGCTAAGCTCACCAAGTCCTCATCATCGACAGTAACCCCCACACTTCCCAGCTCATCTCGACACTGAGTGAACTTCATGAGATACTTGGGCATACTATCACCCTTATCGCATTTGATGTTTCTGAGTTTATCTTTGAGCGCCAGCTTCCTCTGATCACTCTTGCTTTGGAATAATTATGTTAATGATTTCCACGTCAAATACGGAGTAGCCTTTCCATGGAGGCTGGACACAATGTGATGCTTCATGCCCTCCAATAGAATCCTTCGACATTTTACGGTCTTCTTTTGCCAAGCATCAGCTTGAGTAGCATCAATAGGCTTTGGGACATCCATCTCTATGAACTCCTTCAGCCCGTTATCATCCAATATTTCCTCCATCCTATCCTTCCATGCAATATACTTTGAGCTAGCCTCAAGAGCATACTCCAATCGCAATTCGTTGAAAGAAATTGCCTCGTTGACACCAAGAAAACACTGCTACAAATTCGAATTTCACTAGCTCCAAACTCAATTGCCTCAGATCTAAGATTCATGAGAACAAGGTATTTCTTGTACAGAGATCGACTGTATGGGCATTCACCTAATATCTCACCTTCCAAAGGAAGGATGAATCTAGAGGCTACCTGTCTTGATTACAGACTCTGCTTGAAGAAATAGATGTAAACACTTCCTAAATAGTAGATCTGATGATCAACAGCGCTGATACCATGTAGAAACCTTTTCTACAAATCAGCTAGCTCTGATACCATGTAGAAATTTTAAATAATAAACACATATTCAATGGATATTATCCTGATCATGTACTATTGCGAAATACATACACAATACATAAGCTCCTCTATGTCGATCATCAATATAGCAACATCAATAACAATAAAACATCAAGAGCATGCACACATTAACACAGTATGTAACCTGGGGAAAGCTTATAGCTAAAAACCGCACACTATATGTATATTAATGATTGAGAACATGTAACATTACAATAGTCAATACTTCTCACAAGTATCCAGCACTATCTCCACCTGTTACACATAATACATCTCAGATATGATATCCAAATCTATTCCACTGCTTGCCTGCCTCCACTGCTCAATACATGCTCAAGAATGGATGAGAATGGTTGAACCAAACTTGTATTTACCTCAAAAGAATCACTCACACTAGGAATCACGTGAGTAGAGGCTATAATCACTTGGTATTGTCCAATTCTCATTGGCATAACTCAATCCCATTGATTGTCCAAATCCTCATGCACAACTATAGTCACAACTGATAGCAATCTGATCCTCTAACACCTGTCCCTGCTGAACTGAACATGCGTTGACATGCAACTGAGTTAACTGATGTATTATTTAGTTGCATTATGAGTTAATAATTAGTTTAACAACTCATCATTAGTCTATTTGCAGTTAGACTAATTACAACTAGTTTAACCAAGTCAAACTGAAAACAACTCCATCAACTCCACAATCAACTCCACCAAACTCAACTGATTGAGTTCTAACTGAAGTCATGCGTGCAACAAGTCAACTGACCCACAAAGAAAATTTATTTCCTTCTAACAGTTGCATGCGCCACATCTGTAACTCAAACTGAAGTGCTCCAAGAGAATAAGATAAATTTTATAGTCTAAATATTATGATGAGCTAATAATATTTGACTGCTCTATAATTAGACAACAGTGTCACCACTGTTGTCTAAAAATAGATGTCCATCTATTTTTGCCAACTTGACCAATCATCCGTAAACAACATCCTGCAACTCATAGACATGATCCATATGTCTATAAATAGACATAGTCTAAAAATAGACTTTGTGCCATAATTTGCCTGCGAGCCCACTTAGGGAAGGCGACTCTTTTAACTAAGCTCCATCATCTTGTTGCAATCTCAACAACCTATTTATACATAAAGCATCCACTCTGCTGATAGGTGCTCCCCCTACTAGGATCTCTGGTGATATGAAAAATATTTTGCAACTCTCCAAATAGTACAGAATAGGTGACTGGTACCTCTACTAGAATCACACAGAAATCAGAATATATGGCTATGAATTGTGCCATTTCAAGCTGCCCAAATATGCGCCCATGAGATTATTTTCATTAGAATATTTCAGATAGATCATAAGGGTAGACTTGGATCATTTTTGTAATGCAAAGAACAAGACCCATCTGAGAATAAAAAACCAGTTAAGCCTTTATGTCATCCATTCTAGAGATGCCTAGTAAGAAGAAAACAATATTTTAGAAGATCACCTCAAATTGAAAAAAAGTTTCTGGTGGGTGCCATATGACCCAAATAGTTTTATAAGTGACAGAAAGGTAAGGAAGAGGCTATCAGTGTATGTACATCATAGGATCCCCGAAATTGAATAGTATTCCAATCAGGAAGAATGGGTAGAAGGGATCTTAATTGAGGAGATTAGTGAGCAAGTAAAGATGGAAAAAACTACTCTTTTGGACAGGTATCTTTCAAACCACCTCAACAATCAAGAGTTAGTACATCCTCTGCTAGAACTTCTCAGTAGCCAGTACAAGGAGCCAGTACACCAATCATAGGAACCTCCAAGGGAAAACAAGTGGCAACTACAGAGCATCCTGCAATGGTAGATCAGCAAGGGCGGATTCCTCCGGACCAAGCTAAAGAAGTAGAAATTCCGGCATTACAGACTCCTCTAAATGAGGAAAGAAGCAAGAAGAGAGATAAGGAAGACCCCACACCTATCAGTGGACCTGCAGAACAACCGGGTGCAAATGGGCGAAGATTAAATCCTCTATCAGAAGATGAAATAATTGAAGAAACCACTAACAGTCTAAGAGGTGAAAGCGTAGTCAGCTAGCAGACTTCCCTGGTGATAGAAACATCAACTAGCTCACATAGGCAGGAGCTAGAAAGGCAGCACAGGGTGGAAGTTTCATCTACTAGGCCATAAAGCAAACAGGCGTCTGACATCAAAAGGAGATTTAGAGAGATAAAGGCTAGAAACAACCCACTAAGGCTTCAAATTTACAACCAGTATCTTAAGATGGCGCCCACAAACTAGCAGAGATTATTGTTAGCTTATGACATTAAAGAGGGAAAAATGGTCATGAGTTACTTTAAGCCCAAAGTGCCACAACCACAGTCAGCAGCTGATTACATTAGGACAAATTTGACAAAACCCCTGAACCTCATAACTAGCCTAATACCTTTCAAAACAAAGTTAAATCATAAAGAGAGAGCCCTCTCTGGATACAGATTGGCTAGATTCTGTATCTAAAAGATTGGTTTGTGGTTACCTCGGCCTCCTTTCCTTTTCTTACAACTTTAGGGAAAACCTGAGTGATAACATGCTCAAAAGAGACAAACCCAATACCATGGTGATCCAAGAAACTAAAATATTGGAAGCAAAGCTAAAGCATATTATGAAGAATTTCAAGCCATGGTATGAGGAAGTTGGAGAGGATGCCATGGGTAGTGCTGGAGGCCTTTCTATCCTCTGGAACCCTCTAGAAATAATTGTTGAGGACTGGGTTAGCCTCCCAAGCATCCTTTCAGGAAGATTTTGCCATATTGGATCTAGAGAGTGGGTTCTTCTATCAGGGGTCTACGGGCTGCACATTGCAAGAGAGAAAGGGGTTTTTCTTCAAAAGATTGAAAGATTGAGGAAAGTATACCCAGAAGATCTCTGGATTGTACGAGGTGATTTTAACATGATCTCATTGTTGGATGAGAAAAAATGGGGATCTGATGTACAGAGGTAGACATGGAAGCATTTAGAGACCTAATCATTGATTTGCACTTTGTGGACCTACCAATGAACAATGGAGTCTACAACTGGAATAATAGGTGGGGGGGAACACACTAGATTGCATCACATTTGGACTAGTCCATGACCTTAGAGCAGGTGATCAACTAGGATATTTTCCTTGAGGCTTCGATCCTCCCATGCATGGGATTAAACCGCTGGTCAATCTAGATGGATATTGATCTAAACGCTGGCCCCAAGAATCACTCCTTTAGATTTGAATCCTTCTAGATAAGGGACTCAACTCTCATGAAGAACGTGGAAGGCTGGTGGAAAGGAAGTGAAGAACATAGAAGAAACTACATGCATACCTTCCAAATGAAGCTAAAGGAGCTCAAGTAAAAGATCAAGAAATGGAACCAATAAGATTTCCACAAAATCATGAAAGACCAACATTAATTGACCAACAAAATGAAGGAAATGCAACAGAAGATCATCAGCCAGTGTAGATTCGAAGACCTAGGGGAAGAGGAAGGGTGATGTTGTAGCAGCTACAACCACCCTGTAAAATTTTGTCCTACACCCAATTTTGGAGCCTCCCTTTAGAGTTTCACTTGATGACTACACACACTCAGGTTCACTCTGTGAGCTTGTGAGTCTTCACATTCGCCTTGCTTGTTCATTTCACCAAGTCTTGCATTTTGATGTCAAAGTCATGCTTACGACCATGTTCTGGTTATCCTCAAAGTCTTACGACCATGTTCTTGTTATCCTCAAAGTATTACACAGAGAGTCACATTCATTGTCGCATAAGCATCGTCATAGTCAACCAATGATCAATCATAAGTGTCACGCTTGTTGCTTGTACCATCGGTCAGCCATGTTTAACATGTGTGTCTAGATGGTTTGAGTCATGTAAGTGTGTGTTTGCAGGTTCACATATGCATATTTCACTCATTCATACACTTAGTCATTTTTCATTGAAGTTCTGATGATCAGACTCCCCTGTAATAGCCGGACCATCACCCTGCCATCGACTCAATTGAATATCACTCAAAACAATGTAGAACCACCAAGCAAGTCATTTCAAGCTGCACTTCCCACAAGAAAATCAATCCACCTTCATGTTGGTCAACCCGAGAGTTTGACTTGACAACCACCCTGGGACTCACTACCCTCAAAACCTACGGAGAGGCTACAGACCTTGCCTACTCCACTGACTGAGAAAATTGCACAGACAAGCCAGACAAACACCTAGTGCCCATGCCTATCTCCCTCAGAAAATTGTGCAATTTTTCCAGCCACCTCTCCCGATAGTCAACTGGTTGCTCACCCAAAAAATTGCACAATTTTCATGAGAAAGCTCTCTGCTACCCAGCAGTCCGCTCTGCTCAGAAACTACGCAGAGGTGATCTACAGGCCAGCCCCAGCCTCAGCACAATTTTTCCCACCTATCATGCGGAATTAGTCGTTCTTGCGGACAGGATAGACCTTCCTAGAATCTAATGAAGACCTAATGACAAACAAACCAACCAAGCACTATCTTTCTCTAAATGCGCTCTATAAATAATGGTAAACAAATGTGTTTAAGGGCCTACCTCATGTCCAATGCAAGTTCGGAGATGCCTTCGCTCCTTTGATCCAAGTAAGTTCCTTTGTCGCAAACCTACAAGCACAAACAAGGCAAACAATTAAATAGCACCTGAATATCCAATATTATAAAACATTTTTAACATGAAAGTCAAGGAGTCCATGAAACAAATAACATGAGATACTTGTTGAGAAAAAATGAGCTTGATTGTATTAATTCAAAAGGAGAAGAACCTTACAACCTTTGCCTTAACACTGTACAAGCTCCTCCCAGGGTCCAACAAGAAGTCTCCTCTACTTTGAAAAGCTTCACTCACTCCCTAATGAAGCCAAAAAGTTATGTAATCTCTCCTTTTAAGCTCAAATAGGAAGTCTTGATTTCACTAGCATTTACCCTCAAAAGTTCAGCTTCTAACCTCCCCAGCCACTGACCCAATGCCTCAATTTATAGTGCAATGGAGATCAGTTGCTAGTTCCTCCTTCAAAGGGATAGAGTCCTCCTCCAAAGGGATAGCTCCTCTCAACAAGGGATTAGTTCCTCCTCTCATGGGATGCATGAACCACTTGGAGCGAACAATCCACGTAAAAAATGCTTCTAGAAAACTCTAGAATTAACCCAAGATGAGTTTTTTTAAGATAAAGATTGTGCCTTTTGACTTTTACAGGGGTACACACCCTCCCCTTTACATACAGAGTGTATAAGTACGCAAATATTCTGAACAGAAGGTGCGGGTCCGTAGGCAAAAGTGAGAGAAAGTGTGGAACCAGAGTTACATTGCTTTTTTGACGTCTTTCTCTCATTTCTAAAGCTTGTTTTGAAGAGTTGAGGTTTGAGACTTGCTTAGGAAGCTGGTATAGGTGGTGATAGACCTACACCAACTGCAAATAATCAAGGTGACGACATTTTTGTGTAACAATTCTTGTTGCTATTATGATGGTTATATATATGTTTTATGGCAGTAGCTATGTATGGCTCTCATCATGTTTTTACTAGTAAATTAATGAACAATGTATGTATGACCTAACGTATGAAATGGAAGTTGATGTGTTGAGGCATCAATGTTTCTTAGTGATTCTAAGCTAAGTATGAGACCCCTATGTACAGATTTGTTATTTACACATGTAGATTACATATTCGTGATATGTTTGGCAAAATGTTTCTCATGGCTAGTAGGGGTCCAATTAAGATGTTATTCAAGTAATTGAATTTGTATTGTCATTTCTCTGTTATTTTAGTGTTTTGAATATGTCATTCAATTATGGGCAGTGACCTCGACTTTAGGCTTGAAAAAGTGGCTCAAATCCCAGGGATGTTGGCACACCACTATGTAAAATAGTCCCTGGATGTTGGCTTATAGACGTGCCAGAGCTTCCATATGTCCCTAGACAATAGCATGCCCATAGCATGAGAGTGTCCATTGGTAAAGTGGTCCAAAATATCAGTGGGACCTAGGGGCTAGTTGGCAAAAAGGTGGGAATGGTTCCTGAGGGTCCTAATCCTAATGTTGAATGTCTGTATGGTGTGTTTCCATTACTTCCACTTCCATAATGTGACTTAGGAGGTCTAATAATATCATAGTGGCCTCTCGTTGCATGTTTACCCTGGCCAGTCGGTTGCTTGGGTAAATGTGGAAGGATGGTGTTACAAAGTGGTATGAGAGCATGGTTCACCCCTCAGACTAGATGGGTTGTGTTTCGGTCTATAATTCATGTCAATTACATCTGTGTTACTTATGATTGTAGTCCATGTGATTGATGCATTTGTCTAGTGCTGATCATGGTTGTAGGGATGTCACCATGTGAAGGTTGATGGCGTTGTTGTGGGATGTGTCATCATGAGTGTATGGTTGTATATGCATTTGTTATGCATGCATTGTCATGGTTATGGTTATGCATGTATGGTATGTCATGCATGCATTGTGAGGTCATTTTATGCAATTAGGTCATCATGATGATATTGGTATGATATGATGCTAATGTGTTGGCTGAGATAGACCAGGAGATGCATATCATCAAAGTGACGTTATGGAGCATGTCATCATACAAGTTTGTATGTTGGGCATGGATGTATGTAGGTTAAGGATTGTTATATGCATTATGGTTATGTGTATGCCTTTCATTCTATTGATGTTATGTTGATTAGTGTAGTCATAGGCACTTGTGTCGGATAGTCATGAATGATATTAACTCGTGGTTGTATTCATTGCTATTGTTGTTTTATGATTAGAGTATATGTTGTTTATGAGCATGTTATATGTTAGCTTATTGTTGTTATATGTTAGTTAATTTGATGATTAGGGTTATAGCATTAATATCTTGATGTTGTATGTATCATGCTAAATTGGATTGGCCTATTTAGATGGTTAGGGTTACAACATTCACGTATGAGTCAACTTATTTGTGACATTGTGTTGTACTGATCTAGACTGACTGTGCATATGTTATTATTATGTTTGAATGATAATTGTTTATGTGTTTATGATGTGAACATGTTAGGTAGTGACTATTATGGATATCATGACCTTATTTATGTTTGAGTTGATATGTCGTGAAGTTATATAATGCTAATCTAGATTGATTGTGCAGACAAGATTGCCTCCCTTGAGATACATTAAGGTATGAAATTTCTTATGTCGTATGTTTTGTGCTTGATTGTTTGATTATGATGTTTATTTGGTATTTGAGTGTTTGGTGTCTATTATGTCATCTAGTTGATTTATCTAACATGGTACGTTTATAGTTGGTTGGATGTTTGATGAATTGCATAATATGAGTATGTGTTCAAATGATCTTGTTTTAAGATAGTTGTATTCACACATATGTGTTGAGATAGTTGATATGTACTTGAGTACGTGACAATTGTAGCATTATGTCTAATGACTATGAGTTGACTATGGATTATGACATGATTGTTAGTATTGGTAAACGTTGATTTCAAACTAATAGATATGATTGTCTTGATATTTGGAACATCAGACTGACATGTGTGAGAAGTTGCAGGGCAACATGCTTGGTATTAGCTTGACAAGCAAATAGTTGATGCGTTATATAATTAATAGTTGGGTGATGTTACAGTTCATAGTAAGACTCTATTACAACAAGGTAAAAGAAAATAAATGGGCAAGAATTCCTTTGGCTATGTTTGGAAACTGCAATTCCAAACAAATGAGTTATTTGCATATAAGAAGTCTTATTAACCCTAATTTGTCTGAAAGTTATGTATTGATGGCAATATGATGCAATGGATACATGGGAAAGAGACTACCATGAAATTTTGAAGAGGGCTCGGGTGGATATTTCCTTGGCAACCATGGGGATTGATTCATGGCGTCTATTGTCAGTCTTGTGCTTTTGGTCTTTTGGTGATTTTTTGTGCTTGATTGCAGTTTTGTTTGCATCTTGTACGTGGCCATGCCACTTTGTTTGTGGTGTCGTATTGTTGTTGGTTTTCCAAGGATTTCTTCTTGTTTGCTTCTCAGTATTGTCTTTATTATTTTTAGAGTCTTGTGAATTGGTTGGGGATGAAAAATCTAATGGAACTCAGGGAGATATGTGTGGTACTCAACAGGTAAGGTAAGACCTGGATGAAGTCGGTGCATGTATAAAGGAATTTGAAGGCAAGAGTATGACATCCAATTGGATTCGTTGGGTCCAATGGTGTAAATAGATGATGATGGGACATTCATTGGAAAGGTAATCAATAAACGTGAAGTAAATTAACCTGAGGCATTAGATGCCTTGGCTATGTGGGGAATTATTGTTCTCAATGTTGTACATGTGTTTCATGCATAAAGGGAGTTCTCTTAGCATTGTGATCATGATTATGATGATTTCTATATGTGTATACATGTATATATGTACATATGTCATGTATGGCATGGTCACCATGGATCATGATTATTTTATGCTAATGTTTTATGTATGTATGTATGTATGTCATTGACTGACTAGATTATTATTATTTTATGTTGATGTTTATATGTATGTATGTGTATGTATGCATATCATTGTCTGACATGATCATGCTTGTTTATGCTAATGTTTATGTATATGTATGTATGTATCTATGGCACTTTTCGATAGGGTCATAAGGGATTCTTGTGAAAGAATGATTGCTTATGTAGCTGAATGGCATGATGAGGTTCGTAGTTTACGAGGAATCAAATAGGAAGAGTAGCGATGAAAAATATATGAGGTCAGTATCATGTGGTTATCAGTTTATATTATGTGATAATGTTATGTCTATGTTATGGATAATCTATAAGGAGGGATACATCAGTCAAATGAAAGCACTGTGGTCTAGAGCATGCTAGGATAAGCATGGATGGCAGAGAGACACTAGAAGCAAGGTTGTTGGTAGAGACAATGTGGTTTTGGATGTGTGGTTCTTCTGTTGTGCATATGTTGTATATGTTGTACAAGTTGCATCTGTGAGTTGTGTGCATGTGGTGTTGTGCATATATAGTGTGTGTACATGTTGTTTATGAAATGTTATGTGCAAGGTGGTACATATAGTGTTGTGTGAATATTGTGTATGCATTGTTGGGTATAGATGGTGCTATGTACATGTTAGATATGTGGTGTGGCATACATATTGTACTATGCACATGATGGATATGCAGTGTTGTGTGCATATGGTGTTGTGCGCATTTTGGATATGCAATGTTGTGTACATAGAGTGTTATGTACATGTTGTATATGGAGTGTTATGTACATGTTGTATATGGAGTGTTATGTGAAATGGTGTGTTTTTCATGTTGTACGTATGGTGTTATGTACATATGGTGTTGTGTGCATGATTGTAAAAGTGGTGCTATCAGCATGTGGTGTCATGTAAATGTTGTAAATATGGTGTTGTGTCTAGGTGGTGTTGTGTACATGTTTTGCATATGGTTATGTGTACATATAGTGTCGTGTACATGTCATGTATGTGGTGTTGTGTATGTCTGGAATTGTGTACACATTATATAGGTGGTACAATGTACATGTGGTGTTGTGTACACATTGTGTAGGTGGTGTCATGTACATGTGATGTTGTCCACACACTGTGCAATTGGTCTTGTGTACAAGTGGCACTATGTACATGTTGTACATATGGTACTAGTGTACATGTGATATTGTGTGCATGCCATACATGTTGTGTTGTGTACATGCAGTACTATTTATGTTCATTGTGTAGTCATGTTATCATGACATGTGTACATGTTGTGTTGTACTGTATGTAGTACATATATTGTGTTGTGGTGTATGCCATGTGTAGGTACATGTATTGTGTGGTTTTTTACATCGGGTATGAATGTATTGTGTTGTGTTGTATGCCAGATGTAGGTACATGTATTGTGTGGCATTGTACATTAGGTATAGATAGATGTGTTTTCTTTACACTGGATGTAGGTGTATGCATTGTCTGGTGGTGTACATCTGGTGTAGGCAAATGTATTATGTTGTGTTGTACACTGAGTGTAGGTGTACGCGTTGTGTGTCAGGTGTAGATGCATGTATTGCATGGTGTTGTATGTCATGTGGGGTTGTATGTATGTGATGCACATTATGTGTATGTGCACATGGTTGAGGAAAAGGCATTGTGTGTTTGTCAAGTGTCGAAACTGATCGAATGTGCATACAAAATAAGGACAAAGGTAGAAGCTAAGGATTGACTAAAGGATAAGTATCAGTATTTTATTTCAGTTTTATTATGCATGAGATTTATGATTCTAGTCTATGATGATTACATATGATCTATGATTCTGGTTTATGATGGTTACATGTGATTTATGATTTTGATCTATGATGGTTGTGTTTTGAGCTACCCTGATGTGATATGTTTATATATGATGATTTGGTCAAAGATACTAGTTTTACTTGTTATGATAGGAAGTGAACATGATTGCAAGTGTACATTATCGATGAGCTACCAATGAGGTATGATGTGAATTTATTTCAATTTATTTTAAATCTAATGGAAATTATGTTCTTGGTATAGGAATGGATGAACATGCCTAGTTTGGTGGTTGAAATTGACTACAAAAATGTACAACAACAAAAGGAATTGGAAAATGTAGTAGTATGTTGGTAAAGTATTCAAGAGAAAGGCCATTGTGGGACACTAGTACCCAATAGTGTCCATTGATTTCCATGAGCATGCTATGACTAGTATGATTACTTTGAGGCAGGGATATGCCTTGGTTTTTGTATCTTCTGATGTGGGGACGCCTTGCCAAGGGATGGAATTCCCACGATGGGGGTGTCATTGGAACTTGGAATTTGTGTGACTGCATGGAAGGGGGGACCCTGAGGGACTATGTAGCAGAGAAGGGAAGGTCGGGGATGGATTTCTTTTTGTCATTATCATTGCTAGATGGAATCAAGTTCACATTGGGAGTGAACATTGCAAAAATGAGTCAGTAACTGTTCACTGAGAGGACAAGTGGCGCTGGATTGTAACCCTGGACATTGGGTGCATATTTGAATTTGCAATGGATTATGGACTTCCTGGGAAGGAGGTGAATCTTGGTATTACTTTGAGGGTGGAGGTGTGAGCCTATGGATTCCTTTTTTCTTTAATATGGGCATGGTATATTTTTATTTGTTGGACGAGAAAATGTATATATGTGTATATTATTGTAAATAATGTATAGATCTATTTTATAAAGCTCCATAGACAGTATGGTTATTTTTTGGTTGAAGAAAATGTGTATAAGTATATGTGGATTGTAAATACCATAATGAGTTGTGTTATAAAGCTCCAGTAAATGGTATTTTTGTCAGTTTCAGCAGATGGTCATTGCAAATATTGCAATGAGCTGTGTTACGAAGCTCCATGGGCAGTATGTTTCATTTTCAATAGTCTTGTTGGTTATAGGTGTCATTGAACACCGAGGATGGTGTTCCCCTAAGGGGAAGGATTCTGTAATAGCCCTAGTTAAAAATCCATGTAAAATATATATAAGTTGATGGTTGTCAGACATGTATTCCAAGCTGAATGGTGGGAAAAACATCCTAGTGGGTGTTCATTCGGTTTATTATGGCTAAGGAAATTAGCAAAGGAAATGACAAAGGCTTTGGAAAGGCAAGAGGAATTATTTGTAATTTTTATTTATGAAAATAATGGAAATTAGGAGAAAGTGAAGGTGAAAGGTCATAGGTTGCAAGTGAGGAGGAAATTGAAGGAAAATAATGAAAAATGAAGAAAATAAAGGCCTCATCAATTAAATGGCTTCTGAGGATCAGTGGGTAAGATTGGTCAATTCAGTTTTGGTGGATCTCTCTTCTATTCTCTCTCGCTCATACTCTTGGATACTTAGAGTTTTCTTGGAGCACTCCTGGAGAGTGTGGCATACTTGGAGTTTTGGAGCAAGAAGGAAAAGGAAGAGCAGGAAATAATAAGAGGACACCTAGATCAACAACTACAATAGATTTTGCTTGCATGATCGTGCTGCATGTATGTTTTCCTCACTAGTTTTGGCATGCATGGCATATGCATGTGGTTTGTTGGTTGTGATATGTCATTGGCACAAAGGATGGTTAGGATTGACAGTGGATTTCCTAGCCTTTTCATTTCCTGGATAGCCATGGTGATTGCAGATTTGTTTTCCTTGTTTTGTTTTGGTTGGTTCTCATGTTTCCTTAGCTTGGGTTGAGTTATTAGTCTTGGAAGCACTGTAACATATTGGGTTGAGTTACTAGTCCTAGAAGCCTTGTTTGAAAAAACTCCATGGAAGCCCTTGGTGAGTTTATGTAGTAGTCTTGGAATCCCTGGTTGGACAAAAGCTCTGGAAGCCTGAAATACGATGTGGGTTGAGTTACTAGTCCTAGAAGACTTGGTTGGACAAACACTCTAGAGCCCTGGAAGCCTTGGATAGAGGCCAATTTGATGATGGTTTTGTGACGTCCAACTATGAGGTGGAATCACTGATTGATGGGTTGAGGTGGATGGCCTCCGGAAGCCTTCGATGGTTATGGATTGATATGTTCTATGAGATCCCATGTGCATTCTTGGAATATGGCACGGGGGTGAATGGTTGAAGAGATATTTGGCTCATCCATTGTATGGTCGGGTGAAACATGTAAGTCCCATCCTGGGTCTGGATTTTGCATCATCAATATGAAGTTATTTATCCTTATAATTCTATGAGTATTATATTGGTTATATGTGGTTTATATGCCTGTGATTTCATTGGTGTTTCTACTGCTATTATGTTCGTTATATATGTTTGATGATAGTAGCTATGTATGTATCTGATAATGTTTTTACTAGTAAATGAATGAACAATGTATCTATGACCTAATGGATGAAATGGCAGTTGATGTGTTGAGGCATCAATGTTTCTTAGAGGTTCTCAGCTAAGTATGAGACCCTTATGCTCAGATATGTTATTTACACTTGTAGATTACATATTCGTGATATGTTTGACGAAATGTTTGTCATGGCTAGTAGGGGTCCAGTCAAGGTCTTATTCAAGTAATTTCATTTGTACTGTCATTTCTCTATTATTTTATTGTTCTAAAGATGTCATTCAATTATGGGCAGTGACCTGGGCTCTGGGCCTGAAAATGTGGCTCAAATCCTGGGAAAGTTGGCACAACACTATTCAAAATAGTCCCTGGACATTGGATTGCAGCCCTATGAGAGTGTCCAAAAGTCCCTACATGCTGGCATGCCCATAGCATGAGAGTGTCGAGAGATCAAGTGGTCCAAAATATCAGTGGGACCCAGGGGCTAGTTGGCAGAAAGGTGGGATTGGTTCCTAAGGGTCCTAATGTTGATGTTGAATGTTTGTATGGTGTGTTTCCATCGCTTCCACTTCCATAATGTGACTTAGGAGGTCGAATAATATCATAGTGGCCTCTTGTTGCATGTTTGCCCCAGCTCGTCGGTTGCTTGGGTAGATGTGGGAGGAGGGTGTTATAGAGTGGTATGACGGCATGGTTCACCCCTCGGACTAGATGGGTTGTGTGTTGATCTAGAATTCATGTTGATTACATATGTGTTACTTATGCTTGTAGTTCACGTGCTTGATGCATTTGTCTAGTGTTGATCCTGGTTGTAGTGATGTCGCCATGTGAAGGTTTATGTCATTGTTGTGGGATGTGTTGTCATGAGTGTATGGTTGTATATGCATTTGTTATGGATGCATGTGTCTATATGTTGTTATGTGTGCATTGTCATGGTTATGGTTATGCATGTATGATATGTCAGACATGCATTCTGAGGTCATTGTATGCAATTAGGTCATCATGATGATATTGGTATGATATAATGCTAATGTGTTAGCTGAGATAGACTAGGAGATGCAGATCATCAAAGTGAAGTTGCGGCATTGGACCTCGAGGCAAGAGCATGTCATCATACAAGTTTGTATGTTGGGCAAGGATGTATGTAGGTTAAGGATTGTTATATGCATTATGGTTATGTGTATGCCTTTCATTCTATTGATGTTATGTTGATTAGTGTAGTCATAGGCACATGTGTCGGATAGTCATGAATGATAGTATCTTGTGGTTGTATGCAATGCTATTGTTGTTTTATGATTATATTATATGTTGTTGATGAGAATGTTATATGTTAACTTATTGTTGTTATATCTTAGTTAATTTGATGATTAGGGTTATAGCATTAATATCTTGATGTTATATGTATCATGCTAAATTGGATTGGCCTACGCAGATGGTTAGGGTTATGACATTTAGGTATGAGTCAACTTATTTGTGACATTGTGTTATACTAATCTAGACTGACTATGCATATGTGATTATTATGTTTGAATGATAATGTTTTATGAGTTTATGATGTGAACATGTTAGGTAGTGACTATTATGGATATCATGACCTTATTTATGTTTGAGTTGATATGTCATGAAGTTATATAATGCTAATCTAGATTGATTGTGTAGACAAGATTGCCTCCCCTGAGATACAATAAGGTATGAACTTTCTTATGTCGTCTACTTTGTGCTTGACTATTTGATTATGATGTTTATTTGGTGTTTGAGTGTTTGGTGTCTATTATATCATCTAGTTGATTTATCTAACATGGTACGTTTATAGTTGGTTGAATGTTTGATGAATTGCATAATATGAGTATGTGTTCAAATGATCTTTTTTTTAGACGGTTGTATTAACACATATGTGTTGAGATAGTTGATATGTACTTGAGTATGTGACAATTGTAGCATTATTTCCAATAACTATGAGTTGATTATGGATTATGACATGATTTTTAGTATTGGTAAAGGCTAATTTCAAATTGATATATATGATTGTCTTGATCTTTGGAACATTAGGCTGACATGTGTGAGAAGACGTAGGCAAACATGCTTGGCCATTACCTTTACAAGGTAATAGTTGATGTGTTATATAACTAACAGTTTGGTGATGTGACAGTGCATAGTAAGACTCTATTGCAACAAGGTAAAAAGGTAAAAGAAAATGAATGGGCTAGAATTCCTATGGCTATGTTTTGAAACTGATATTCCAAATAAATGAGTGCTTTGCATACAGGGAGTCTTCTTAACCCTAATTTTTCTGAAAGTTATGTCTTGATGGCAGTATGATGCAATGGATTGCATGGAAAAGAGACTTCCATGAAATTTTGAAGAAGGCTCGGGTGGAGATTTTCCATGGAACCATGGGGATTGAGTCATGGTATCTATTATCAGTCTTGTGCCTTTGGTCTTTTGGTGATTTTTTTTTCTTGATTGTGGTTTTGTATGTTGCTTGTGCGTGGTGATGCCACTTTGTTTATGGTGTCATATTGTTGTTGGTTTCCTATGGTTTTTTTTTTTTTTTTTGCTTCTCAATCTTGTCTTTATTATTTTGAGAGTCTTGGAAATTGGTTGGGAATGAGGAAGTTAATGGATCTCGAGGAGAGCTGTGTGGTACCCGACAGGTAAGGTAAGACTTGGATGACACTGGTGCATGCATAAAGGAAGTTAAAGGCATGAATATGACATCCAGTTGGATTGGTTGGGACCAATGGTGTAAATAGATGATGATGGGACAATCATGGGAAAGGTAATCAAGAAAGCTGAAGTAAATGGATCTGAGGCATCATATGCCTTGGCTATGTTGGGAACTGTTGTTCTCGATTTTGCGCATGTGTTGCATGCATAAAGGGAGTTCTCTTAACCTTTTACCTTATGATACCTAAAAATTACATTGTGATCATGATTATGCTAATATCTATATGTGTATACATGTATGTATGTATTTATGTCATGTCTGGCATGGTCATCATGGATCATGATTATTTTATGCTAATGTTTTATGTATGTATGTATGTCGTTGACTGACTTGATCATTATTATTTTATGTTGATGTTTATATGTATGTATGTGTATGTATGCATATCATTGTCTGACAGGATCATTATTGTTTATGCCAATGTTTATGTATATGTACGTATGTATCCATGTATCTATGTCATTGTCTGACAAGGTCATCATGGATTCTGATGGAAGAATGATTGCTTATGTAGGTAAATGGAATGATGAGGTTTCTAGTTTATGAGGAATCAACTGGGAAGAGTAGTCATGAAAAATATATGAGGTCATGAGGTAAGTATCATGTCGTTATGAGTTTATATTATGTGATTATATTATTTCTATGTTATGGATAGGCTATATCGAGGGATACATCAGTGAAATGAAACAAGTGTGGTTTGTGGCATGCTAGGATAAGCATGGATGATGGAGATACACTAGAAGCAATGTTGTTGGTAGAGACAATGTGGTTTTGGATGTGTGGTACTATTGTTGTGCATATGTTGTATATGTTGCACATGTCGCATCTGTGATGTTGTGCGTATGGAGTGTTGTGCATATATAGTGTGTGTACATGTTGTTTATGCAATGTTATGTGTAGGGTGGTATAGATAGCGTTGTGTGAATATTTAATAAGGAATGATTGGTATAGATGTTGTTATGTACACATTGGATATGCGGTGTTGTTTACATATTGTACTGTGTGCATGATGGATATGCAGAGTTGTGTGCATATGGTGTTGTGCACGTGTTGGATATGCAGTGTTCTGCACATAAGGTGTTATGTGCATGTTGTATGTGTAATGCTATGTTCATATGGTTTTGTGTGCATGTTGTACATATGGTGATATGTAAATATGGTGTTGTGTGCATGATTGTACAAGTGGTTTTGTGAGAATGTGGTGTCGTGTACCTATTGTACATATGGTGTTGCGTGCAGGCGGTGTTGTGTACATGTCGTGCATATGGTGTTGTGTACATACGATTTCATGTAAATGTTGATCATGTGGTACTTTTTAAGTCTGGAATTGTGTACACATTGTACAAGTGGTGTGATGTACATGTGGTGTTGTGTACATGTTGTTCCCACTTTTAAACTATATAGCAAGTGTCATCTTCGGGCATGGGAATTATTGCTTGTCAAGAAAATAGGAGATATGGTTTGCTTCAAGGGGAAATATTTTTTAAAATGAGTTGTTCTCATCTTATAGACATGTTTCACACTCATTTCCAAAGTTTCATGTACTATTACACAAGTGTCATCATTACCCTCACAAAGTCTATCATCGAAGACACACTTGTTGTAAGATTGCACAAAGGTTGTTACATTAAGCGATGCATGTTTTCATATGTTATGCGTGATATATGTTGTATCACTAAGTGTCCAAGTGTGTGGCCACAGTCAATTTCTATCGTTGTTCACATTGGTTCCACTAATCCCACACTTTGCCAAATTTAGGAGGATTCCTAACAACCTAGCCACATCCAGCCTTCCTAAACTATGCACTTCACATTTGCAACACTCAAGGATTTTTTTGGCTACTGGAACTATGCAATGCATAGAAATCCCAACCCCCCTTGGCATCCAAAACTATGCAGATGCATCTCCCAAATTCCTTCCCTCGGCTAGAGCTCACTACCTCCAGAAACTGTGTAGTTTTGTCCCTCAAGCCTCTGAGCTTCCCAGTCCCCCTTACCTCCTAAAACTATGAAGTTTTTCCTCTCAAAACCCCATCCTGCAGCAGCCACTTCCTGTTTGCACTGCACAAATTTTTCCCTCTGTGGGCACTGTGAAATCTTATCCCTCAGTCAAGCCTAGTCACTGGGCCTTCTCCCCTGACCTGATACTAGTTTCGACTCAATCAATGGATTATCGTGCAACATCTTATACTAGGGGTTTATCATCTTGATGTTGTCTTGTCATGAGTGGATTACAAATATAGCAATTCTACCTGGCTATGGAAAGATGATTAAGAAGGAGATTAAGCACGACATGCCATATGATACTCAAGGAGCTGAGGGGAATATATAATCATTAGATAAGAAGACCAAGGAACCCTGAGGTCTGATAGAAGATCAGAAGCACATGTAAAATCCATCTGATTCACAACCCTTTGGAGGGTAGGTATAGAAAAAAAAGCGCATCTCATAAAGTTGAAATACACCTCTTATTGTATTATGAATGAGAAATTATCATTTTCTTAACATTATGTCTTCGGTGACATGTATGGTTGCAAACATTGAAAGTCATTCCATGTGTTTTCTCTAAGTGTTTTTTTCCCTTTTGCATGTTGGGCTAGCTGTCATATTTTGACATGTTTAACTGTTTCTTCATGTTTGCAAGCCTTTTCTGGTGGTTTTTAAGGTTGATCTCTATGTATATGAATTTTCCTAGTGATGGAAACATTTGTCACACTCCTACACAAAGTCTTCAACACTATCGCACAAGTGTCTTCATGATCGCCATAATGTCTATCTTAAGTATCGCACTTGTCACTTCTTGACATGAGACAATAACACAAAGGGTAACTCTTCGATTGTTGTTCCAATGGTCTATGTTGTCATGTCATTAAATTATGCTAAGTGTAAGAAGACAGTTCAAGTTCATCATGAGTCCATCTTCCTCCTGCACTTAGTTATTTTTGGAAAATCTTCCTGAACGGGAAACTCAGCTTCACCAAGCCTTTTCTAAGTTGTGCATTACATAGTCCCAGCCCTCATTGATGTGACCTTTCCTCCTGGAACTACACAGTGTGTTGTTAATTTCCTCCAAGGCTATTTCTCTATGTAATTTTTGAGTCCAGTGGCCTTCCTTGACCCCCAGAATTGTGTAGTTGTGCTTCCCAGCTTGCTTGAACTACACACTCTAGACTTTTAGTCCTCAAGCTTTTCACTTTCATGCTAGAACCTCACAATGTGAAGAGATACCAACCTCCCTTGGCCTCCAAAACTATGCAGATGTGTCCTCTAGTGATCTTCCCTCAGCTAGAGATCATTTCCATCAAGAGTTGCGCATATTTGTCCTCCAGGCCTCTCTGCTACCCAGTCCCCCTTGCCTCCAAAAACTGCACATATCTTTCTTCCAGGGCCACGTCCTATATCATCCACTTCCTGCATGAACTGTGAAATATTGCCTCCTATTGGCCACTGCTCAATTTTTCTCCCCAAAGAGGACTGTGTTGAAATGTTCCTCAGTCAAACCTGAGTTGCGCTCTGTGCAGTCTCAGTGACCAAGTTGTCTCCCTACCAATTGAAAATGCATAATGCGTAGTCATTGAACCCTACCTCCCAGCTTGTCCCTTGTCCCAATCTCAATTCATGGATAATAATGCATGATCTCAAAGTAGGGAGTTTTCATATTGATGTCATTCCCTCATGAGTGGATTAAAGGAACATGTACACTATCAAGTCATGGCGAGACTATGAATAAGAAGAATAAGGAGGGAGGCATGCCTAAAGACTCACTTGTAGCTAAACGAACGATTGAACCTATCAAGAGAAATCCAAGAGACACAAGTTTGCAACCACCGAAGATCATTCAAGACCCCACATCACCCAACTAGATGGTGGAGAAGAGGAATCATATCCAAGAACACATATATCACTCAGCAGAAATAGTTATGACATTTCCACATCATCAAGTCAGTCCATGTCAGCGGTGTTGTGTCAAGTCATGTCATGATGTTTCATATGCCACAACACTATTGTGGGCCATGTATATTGTAAATCAAAGGTATTTTAAAGTGAGAGTCCAATGGACACACAAGAATATGAAGAGTCATGTAAGTTGAATAGTCATGAGGGAATTCAAAGAGTCACAAGGGGGAAGCAACACCCTTGGTTATATAGACCCCCTCATTGTATGAGCAAAATGTCTTTCCACCTTGGCTCCTTCCATAAGGCATTAGAGAGACCATCTAGTTCTTTGAGGAGCAAGGTGTGGCTCCAATGTTCCACTACCGGGGCTTGTGATGTACAATGTAAATATGTGTCTTGGAAATTTCACTTAATAACAAAAGCCTTTTAAGCCAGCATGTTCTTCATGCATGAATTATGAATATTTGTAAGACTATTCTATGGACGTTTGTATGTCATGTTTTCTTTCACATGTACTAAGATAGTTGAACTATTTCGGTCATTTTAGTGCTCATATTGTTGAGAATGTGTTATAAAGGTTGATATTAATGTCTCATCCTTATGGACTATTCCGCGAGATACTAGACAAACCTTTCCTTTCTTATCAATTATAACAACTGTCACATTTGTTGTGGACTATTCCGCTGGATGTTAGACGAATATTCCTTTGTTCATTGGTTGTAACAATTATCACATCCACTATGGAATATTCTGTTGGATGTTAGACAGGTGCTTCTAGTTCATGTGTGTCTTCCTGGGTGGTACTATTACCTCTTACTTAAAGTCTCACTTTATCCTCCCCTTTTGGAGTAAGAGAACTTAGAAATAGTTGTGATGCACACTCACCAGACACACTCACTTGTCTTTTCGAAGATACGATTGCATCACTCTCTGGTGCTAACAGTGAGAGCCAAGGCATAAATTTGATGATTTGGTAACTTGGCCTTTATACAAGATGGCACTCCTACACCAAATGCTGTGAGGGTTGATTGGTACTTCATATCGGGGAGATCCCCTTGGTTGATGAATTTCCAACACCGTCAACAAAATGGGACTAGAAGGAGGGCCATAATATAGGTTGTGTCCATTGAGTTTGGTTTGAATCTCTTATTTAAAATGGTTCTTCCGGAAATCATAATACTGAGATTTTTTTCTAAAGAGCTTAATTGTACCATCCCTGCAGAAGTTATTCATAACCTGTCCGAATTTAAGTTCGATGGTGAGGGTGAATCAATTTTTTGTGAAAATTTGTTTCAAAGTGGCCATATTTTTCTTTTTGATAGAATATTTTCCAAATATGTCATGGCTAGATTACCCACCCTCACATTTGAAGGTCATGTTAATCAACAGTTTCATATATTACCCATTACTTCTATCCATTCATTTGGCTAGCTTGCCAAGAAGCTTCATAAATCCTTCGATAAGTATAATTATCGAGATTTTTTTGGAAGAATCAATATTTTAATAATGAAGCCTGATGAATCAGTTGAGGATTCTTCTAATCGATTGCTTCACCTCTGTTATAAAATTCCTGAAAAACACTTGAACTGGGATTTCTTGAAACGAGATTTTGAGTGCTTGGTTATTGTCTTTTCATGTGGTGAACCTGAACCCAATGATTTTTCTACTTCCCCAAATATTTTGAATCATGAGGCACCTCAAATTTCAGAGGAGGAGCTTACTATCCCTTTTTTTCTTTGTCCTCCTCCCTTTCCAATCCCAATTCGGGTGCCTCCTTGCAATGGTTGTAAAATTGGGAAATTTGCAAATCAAATTGCCAATCCATCTTCCCACTCTTCTTCCACTTTTCATGATTCAGATTCAATGGAGGAAATTCTAGAATGGCTCATGAAGCCTACAGTGAAGACTCGCTCCTCCATCCTGCAAGATGATGTCATCATTCACAACTCTAGTCTCAAAGCTAATCCAAATTTCTGTTATCCTGTATCATCTACACATCCTGGCTCTTTGTACCATGACCCGCTTGATCAATATACTCCACTGAATGACTCTTCACATTCTCTTGATTCTCAAGTTTCTACATCAAATTGTGATCAAGTACAAAGTAGTCACATTATGCAGGTAGAGGAGTAGAAAGGTGAAGACACTTTCAATATTCCTCTCTTTTTCAAAATGTTCCATGTCAAGATATTGTGTTTCCACACTTGGATGATTCTTAATATGCTAATATCTATAGATAATCCACTGCAATAAATTCTTTCAATCAACCCCTAGCCTTGGGCAATAATCATTTTAAGTATGATGACTCTGTTTCCGTTTGTCGTGGCAAATTCCCAAGCACATCATAAGATCTTTCAGTTTCTCATGAATATTTTAATTTAGATCTTGAATATGCCCTGGTTAAAGAAGATTTCCATATCAAAAAATCCTTTTCACCTCACTATCCCTTGAGTCCTACCATTTGAAATAAATCTACTTGTGATGGAGATACCTCATGCTCTTCAGTTTCTTCATATGATGAGTTATCCCCTTGATTGACACAAGGCGGTGAGGTTGTCCATGATGAAACTGAAAATAGTCAAATCATAGAGAACCCTTCCTACCCCTCATCATATCTTCTCCTGCATGAGGAAAACTCTTCAAATCAACTAGCTCATGAGATCTCACCGATTCATTTATCTTTGAATTTGTGATTAGAGGAGTCTTCTGATTTGAGTAATCTGGTTGTTGAAGTTGAAAAATCAAGTAAAATCTATGACAGAGATGGTTGTTATCTGATGAGCAATGGTCTTACTAAAATCAGCAATAGAAGTTATCCTCAAACCATGCACAATCTAGTTCAAACATCAAAATGTGATTCTACAATCCTAAGATGTTTCAGGCCCTGCCACAGAGTCGAGGCACTTCAACTTCCATTGATGGTTATGTCAAGATCTTGCGACACTGGTAAACCCCTCGAACTAAGTCAGATCTAGTTTCTCTCACACAATTCGTCTCTTTATATGGTTTCACTTGATGTAAATTTCCTTATAAAACATGTTTGGTATTCCAAGTGTGACCATTCAAATTTTCAAGATTTTACTTCTAACCAAATCCAAGGATCTTTTACAGTTCATTCATCTTCATGAAAATCTCTCCCATCAAACTTAGGTTAAGAATGTGCATCTATCATAGAGTCATGTAATTGTGAATTTAACCATCTCAAAGACTATATTTGCCTGAAGGAATCAGGCTTATTGAATTTATACCTTAATGGTCAGCTTCTCAGCCTTCGTGGATATTTGATGTTGTAAATATGTCCTCTTATCACACGAGAAATCTTCTTGAGTGATAATGAATGTACAAGTTGTCACATGAATCAAGTTCTTCTCCATTCACCATGTCCCAACTGGTCTCATGCATTTGTGGTTTTAACTTCCTTTTTAAACTCTTTTGATGACTAAGATGTTTGTACAATTTGTCACCATTTGCAGGAAGGAGGTCTGTCATATTTGGATCGCAAGGAACTCGGTTCAATTGTTCGGAGAATTCGTGAGACTATTCGAATTGATTTTTCTTTGTTGATCACAAACTGGGAATCTAATGCTTCAATCAACTCATGTGACCATTCTTTAATCCTTGATGACTATCATTCAGCTTATCATTTTCCCATCAGCACATCCAATGACGCTTGTTTCACACCCCATGATCTTCATTGTTCAACATCTCTCTATTCATATTGTTTTCAAGTAGGCAAGGCACTTTAGCCTTCACTAATGATTAAGGTAGGTCCTCAGTGTCTTGACATGATTTTCGAGTATGATCAGATCTATTTTTCCTCACATGATTCCCATCATGATCCCACTCTTCTAATTGAAAATTCACCTTTTCTAAGATTTCGATGTAATCAAGAGGGCCATCATGATTTTTAGGATCCAATCGTTGAATGGATGGAAAAATCTTACTTGGAAATATCTATTTTAAATAATAAGTTTCAATATTTCCTCGCGCTTGATAAGGAACTTGGTGTAGATGAAGACACATCTGCAAGAGGCTTTCGAGGTTTGTTGAAAAATGGTATTCATCGAAAATGTAAGCATGTCGATTAGATGAAAGTAGTGGTTGTGACACACCTTTCTGCCCAAAGGAAAGACCTTTGTTTTCCTGTGCAAGTTTTTCAAGTTTTTATATCTTTTGTTGCACATCACTTTATATCTATTTTAATTTTTCATATCTTTGTGGATGAAACTCAGGAACGACTACGGTGGCTTCACTAGAAATTTCATTATATGTGAACTCGACCTTCTAGTTGTTAGGTTAGGAGTAGGATTAGTTGCATCCTAGTTTTTCCTTTCTTGCACTCATTCTGCACTCGTTCCCTATAGTTTGTCCTTGTTTTCTTATTCTGGTTCTACATCATGTTTTCTTTAGCCATTTTTTTCTCTTACCTTTTGGTTTTATTTCCTTCTTGTGTGTTTTCTTTCTTTTCGTCATGTTTTATTTCTTGTTGAGTTTCTCCTTTTATGTTCATCATGCAAATAAGTGTCATGCCTAGACCTATTCTGGCTTCTTAGTATGTGTGTGGCCTAAATATAAAGAGCCTTGTGATGCTTCAGCATTTGGCTAGCCCTCTCTCAGTCTTCCTTGAGTTGGTTACACTTTTTGGCTAATGAAGTTCCGATGGAAAATACGATTCGTTCATAAGGGGAGTTTTTGTCCAACCGTGAACCCATGTCTAGTCTGAAAACCTCATGCATATACTTGGTTTTTTTGCTTTGGTGTTCTCAAGATTATCCAACTAGTAGAAGAGGAGAGGGTGAAAAATCTAAACAAGCAAACATAAATGAGAGGTATTTATATGCTTCTTCGAAGGAACAACCTCTTCTTCTCTCAATACATTGGGATTCCTCTTCCGCCCCAAAATAAAAAAGCGCCAATGCATAGTTCTCTTTCTATAAATAAATAAAGGCCAAAGAAGAGAAAAGATTCCTTCGCAAAGAGGTGTAGCAAGCAACTCCGCTGGGGAACTATCTAGGCTCGCAGGTAGTGGAGCAATGTTTGTGTTCCTACATCACTCCATTGGGGTACTGTTTAGGCCTGCTGGTAGTGGAGCAACATCAGAGATGAAAAATTATACTCTAAAACTCTTAAGCTCGCAAGCTACACTACCCTTCTCGGCTTGAAATAATGTGATTATGTTGAATATTATGTTGTGTTCGACTAAGGAGGTATAGAGGGGACCATATATGTTCATGGGGTAAGTGGGAAGGCCAAGGTAATCTCCAAGATGAATCAATACTTCCCAAAGAACTAAGGCCTTGTACGGAAGGAGATAACCAAAATAGAGAACTTGGATTCTACTAATGTGTCGCCAAGTGTTGTAGCGCCTACAACAATCTCCAAATTTTGGCCAACACTCAAATTTTGGAGCCTATTGTGGATCCTGTGATCAGTCGTTCCTTAGTCGCTTATTGGTCAGCTGAATATTTCAAGCTCCCTTCTTCTATCTTAAGATTCGTTCAAACTTTAATATCTATATAGCAAGTCTCATCTTCGAGTATGGAAATTATCGCTTGTCAGACAAAGAGGATTTTTGGTTTTCTTCAAGGGGAAATATTTGTTCAAATGAATTGTTCTCATCTTATAGACATGTTTCACACTCATTTACAAAGTTTCATGTACTATTACACAAGTGCCTTCATTATGCTCACAAATTCTATCATCAGAGCCACACTTGTTGTAAGTTTCCAAAAAGGTTGTTGCTTTAAGCGAAGTATGTTTTCATATGTTCTAGATGATCTATGCTATATCACTAAGTGTCCAAGTGTGTGTTCACAATCAATTTCTATCACTTTTCACATCGGTTCCACTGATCCCACACTTAGCCAAATTCTGAAGGATTCCTAGCAACCTAGCCTCATCCACTCTTCCTAAACTACGCACTTCACATCTACAACACTTAGATTTTTCTTTTTTCAACTGGAAATGCACAATGCACAAAAATCCCAACCCCCTTGGCCTTTGAAAATACGCAGATGCTTCTCCTAGTGTCCTTCCCTCGGATGGATCTCACTGCCTCCATAATTAGTGCATTTCTATCCCTCAAGCCTTTCAACTTCCCAGTCCCCCTTTCCTCCTAAAACTGTGCAGCTTGTCCTCCCAGGGCCCCATCCTACAGTAGCCACTGCCTTCTTGCACTGCGTAAAATTTTCCCTCAGTGGGAACTGTGAAGTCTTATCCCCAAGTCCAGCTCAGTCAGTGAGCCTTCCCTTGACCTAATACCAGTTTCAGCTCAATCAATGTATTATCATGCAACATCTTAGACTAGAGGTTTATCAAACTGATGTTGTCTTATCACGAGTGGATTATAGATACGGGAATTTTATCAAGCTATGACAAGATGATTAAGAAGGAGATTAAAAAGGAGGACATGCTAGTACTCAAGGAGCTAAGGAGAAAACATAATCATTATATAAGAATACCAAGGAACCTTAAGGTCTAATACAAGATCAAAAGTGCAAGAAAACTCCATATGATTCACAACCCTTTAGAGGTTAGGTATGGAAACAAAGCACATCTCATAAAATTGAAATACACCTCTTAGTGTAGTATGAATGAAAACTTATCATAGTCATATCATTATGTCTTCAATGAAATTTATGGTTGCAAACACTGAAATTCATTCCATGTGTCTTCTCTAAGTGTTTTCCTCCCTTTTGCATGTTGGGCTAACTGTCATCTTTTAGCATGTTTTACTATTGCGTCATGTTTGTGAGCCTTTTCTAGTGGTTTCGAAGGTTGATCTATGTGTATATGAGTTGTCTGAACCATGAAAACATCTATTGTACTCATAAAAAAATTCTTGAACACTGTCACACAAGTGTCGTCGCAATCGTCCTAAAGTCTATCTTAAGTATCACACTTGTCACTTCTTGACATGACACAGTCACACAGAGGATAACTCTTTGATTATTTTTTTGATGGTCTATATTTTCATGTCATCAAATTATGCCAACTGTATGATCACAGTTAAAGTTCATCACGAGTCCATCTTCCTCTTGCACTTAGCCATTTTCGAAAAATCTTCCTCACCGAGCAACTCAGCTTCATCGACCTTTGTGTCAGTTACACATTGTGCAATATTAGCGCTCATTGATGTGACCTTACTTCTTGGAACTATGCATTGTGTAGTTAATTTCGTCCAAGGTTGGTGATCGGCATAATTCTTGAGTCCAGTAGCCTTCCTTGAGCCCAAGAATTTTGTAGTTGTACCTCCCAGCTTGCTTGAACTACACACTTCGTACTTCCAATCCTCAATCTTTTCCATTGCCCATAGGAACCCCCCAATGTGTAGAGATTCAAGCTTCCCTTGGCCTCAAAAACTGTGCATATGTGTCCTCTAGTGACCTTCCCTCAGCTAGAGCTAACTTCCCTCGAGAGTTGCACAGATTTTTCCTATAGGCCTCTTTGTTTCCAAGTCCCCCTTAACTCCATAAGCTATGCAGATCTATCTTGCAAGGCCTAATCTTGTATCAGCCACTCCCTGCCTGAACTGTGCAATCCTGACTCCAAGTGGCCACTGTGAAATTTTTCTCCCAAGTGAGGATTGTGCTGAAAAGTTCCTTAGTCAAGCCTGAGTTGTGCTATGTGCAGTCTTAGTGACCAAGCTCTCTCCCTGCCAATTGGAACTGCACAATGCACAGACACTGATCCCTGCCTCCATCCTGTGACTTGTCTTAAGTTTAGTTCATGGATAATAATGAACCATCTTAGAGTAGGGAGTTTTCGGATTAATGTCATCCTGTCATGAGTGAATTGCAGGAACAAGTACACTATCAAGTCATGGCAAGATGATGAAAAAGGAGAAGAAGGAGGGAAACATGCCCAAAGACTCACTTTTAGTTGAACGGATGAGTGAACCTATCAAAAGCAAGCCAAGAGACACAAGTTTGCAACCACCGAAGGTCATTGAAGACCCCACATCAAAAACTAAGTGAAGGAGAAGAGGAAGCATATCCAAGAACACATCTATCACTCAGCAGCAATAGTGACAACATTTCCACATAATCAAGTCAGTCCATGTTAATAGTGTCGTGTCAAGTCATGTCACGAGTTGCCATACACCACAACACTATGTGGGCCATGTCTATTGTAAATCAAATGTATTGTAAAGTGAGAGTCCAATGGACACACAAGAATATCAAGATTCATGTAAGTTGAAAAGTCATAAGAAGTTGAACAATCATGAGGGTAGTCAAAGAGTCACAAGGGGTAAGCATCAACCTTGGTTATATATACCCCTTCATTGTATGAGCAAAAGGTATTTTCATGTTTGTATTTCATGTTTTCTTTCACATGTATTTCATGTTTTCTTTCACATGTACTAATATAGTTGATCTATTTAGGTTATTTTAGTGCTCATCTTGTTGAGAATGTGTTGTAATGGTTGTTATTGTTGTCTCATCATTGTGGAATATTCAGTGGGATACTAGACAGATGTTTCCTTTCTTATCGTTTATAACGACCATCACATCCATTGTTGACTATTGCGCTAGATGTTAGACGGATCTTCCTTTGTTCCTTGGTTGTAACAATTGTCGCATTCGCTGTGGACTATTGTGCTAGATGTTAGATAGGTCTTTTCTATTCATGTTTGTTTCTTCCTGGATGGTACTATTACCTCTCACAATGAGGCTCACCTTCTCATCCCCTTTTGGAGTAAGAGAGTCTAGTTGTGTTGCACACTCACCAGACAGGATCACCTTGATTTTCGAAGATATCATTGCATCACTCTCTTGTGCAGACAGCTAGATCCAATGAATATATTTAAGGATTTGGCAACCGAGCCTTTATACTAGATGGGACTCCTACACCAAACGGTGTGATTTCTGATTAGGACTTCATATCGGGGAGATCCCCTTAGTTGACGAATTTCCAGTACCATCAACAGAGGGGGAGAGAAAGAGAGGGAATAATAGAGAGAGAGAGAGATGACGAGAGAGAGAGAGAGAGAGAGAGAGATATAATGGATAGATGAAGAGAGAATTCATGAGAGAGGAAAGAACAAAGAGAGAGAAAAGAAGAGGAGGGAGAGAGAGGGAGGGAAGGAGTGATAATGGAGAGATGAAGAGAAAGTTAGTGAGAGAGGAGAGAAGGGAAGAGAGAGAAAAGAAGAGGAGGGAGAGAGAGAGAGATAGGGAGAGAGATAGTGACATAGTTGGATGTGTGTGTGTGTGTGTGTGTGTGTGTGAGAGAGAGAGAGAGAGAGAGATGGGGAGGCGAGAGAGAGGGAAGTGGGAGAGAAAGGGAGAGAGAGGAAGAAAAAGGGAGAGGACTTGAGAGAGAGAGAGGTGGGGAGCTGAGAGAGAGAGAGGTGGGAGATAAAGGGGAGAGAGAGGAAGGAAAATGGAGAGGACTTGAGAGAGAAGGAAAGATGGAGGAAGAGAGTGAGAGATGGAGTTGGAGGGGGAGAGAGAGGGATGGAAGAAGAAATACATAAAGAGAGAAAGGTGAAAAGAGAGAGAGAGGCTGTCACGCCCCCAATTCTTTTTTCATTAAATTGGTCGGGTGCGGCACCGCCTAAGTAACCGACATCTTTCATCATTAATTTACTTTACGAACTATGCCTTAACATTCATCATTATACATGAATAACATATTAATGTGCGGAAACCATTAATATTAAAACATCGTAGAACAGCAAGAGAACAACATCGCATGTAAAATAATATTTTATTATATGAGAGAATTTTTACAATGACTAGGAGTATAACTCAACTGGCATTACAACATGGTCGAGCACCCACCCATGCATGACTGCACAGTGGTCGCACCACAACCCAATATACAATACAGCCGAGTCACTTTGCTGAGTTGGGCGGGCGTGCCCGTGCACCACCCACTACCCAAAACACAACCCAAACTCGTCCAAGTTGTTTCGTGGGCGGGTGCCTTAGAACGCCCTCCACCCGCGCCTCAACCGAATGTGCAATCCCGTGTAGACTTGCCCGGCTGGCCGACGCATAAGCCTACGCCTTCGCTGCGGCTCTACTACCTCTTCCTTGCACTCTTCTTTGATTTTTGATCACCAAACTTGCGATGCTCTCAAATGCCACCATTTTCTCACATGTATATACGCTTGTGTGCATGGAGGTTGCGCCCTCAGCCGACCCTCCGTTTACTCCACCAACCACGCTCCCTCAAACATTATCGTGTCTTTGTGTGGTTCAGCCCGCCCATGGTGTGGGACCGCCCACCAACATCGCCCACGTTTTCCTTCAATCTTCAGTCGACTTGTGGTGTGACAATTTCCCCAACTCGCTTTATAAAACATGGAACTCCAAGTCGTCTGCATATAACATAATGCCTTGCCCTTGTCGTTCCATGCCTTCGTCTCATGCCTTAGTCAATTTCGCACAATGGGAGGGCGTGCCCGGTCGTCTACCAACCGCAGGGCATTACATCCTTCCCCACTTGAAATCATTATCACCCTCGACAATCTCGACTGCCTCAATATCTTCCCTTCATACTTCGCAATCTTCTTCTTCCATCTCCAAAGTGAGTCCTCTGATTCCCAGCTTTATTCCTCCGGTGCATTCTTCCATCTGACAAGATACTCCCATTTCATGTGGCAACCAATCCCTGTAGTTCTGTAGCTCAAAATCTTATCCAACTCTAGTCCTGGCTTGTCCACAATCCCGGCTGGTCCTCTCGGCAGTTTAGCTCTCTCTGGATGATCAGCATCACTTCTGCATCTCTTCAACTGACTCATGTGAAAAACTGGATGCTTCATGTGCATATGGTGCGGAAGCTTCGGCTCATAAGAAACTTCCCCCACTCTCTTCTTCAGTAGGAATGGTCCCTCATACTTCCATGTCAGTTTGCTTGCAGTCCCCTTGGCTCGCTGAAACTCCTCCCCGGTAATCCTGAGAAACACCTTTTCTCCCACACTGAAGTGCACATCCCATCTTCCTTGATCAACCCATTTCTTCATTCTCCTTGCAGCTTCATGCAAGTGCAACCGTGCCAACTCCAAGGTCTCATCCCAAGCCTTGATGAACTTCTTCACATGAGGACTCCTAAAAAAACCTCCAGTCACTATGGTATGCGGTGCAACCAGCATCTTCCCATTCACCAACTCAAATGGACTATACCCCGTCGCAGAACTCTTTTGAATATTGTAGCTAAACTGAGCAATATCCAAGAGTTCAGGCCAATTCTTCTGATCAGCCATCACATAATGTCTCAAGCAATCCTCCAATAATGCATTGATCCTCTCGGTCTGTCCATCTGTCTATGGATGGTAACTCAAACTCATCAACAACTCTGTCCCAACTAACTTGAACAATGTGGTCCAAAATCTACCTATAAAATGTGGATCTCTATCTGACACGATGCTTAATGGCATCCACCAATACTTCACTATGTTCTTAAAGAACAACTCCGCAGTCTGCTCGGTTCCACAAGGCATCTTTGTAGGAACAAAGAGAGCATACTTAGAAAAACGATCAACCATGACCATGATCCCATTATACCCCTGAACCTGTGGCAACTGAGAAATGAAGTCCATCGAGACACTCATCCATGGCCTCTCAGGAATCGGTAAAGGCTGCAACAGTCCTCCGTGTGTCTGATTGTCCGATTTGTCCTATTGAAAAATGATGCATGTATGTACATACTCCTCCACATCCTCCCGCATCTTCTCCCAAAAGAATCCTCTATCCAACAATGCCAAAGAACGATGCTACCCTGGGTGGCCAGCCCACGGTGAGTCATGGCACTCCTTCAAAAGGTGCCTCCTGAGTCCAGATGACTTTGGAACATAGAGTTGGTTTCCAAAGAACAAGAACCCCTCCCGTAGAAAGAACTTTCGTGTCTTCCCCTCCTTTATCTGCTTCACTATATTCTGCACCAAAGTATTGATTTCAACACTTTCCTTGAGCTTATTCTGCATCTCTTCTGACATCTGAATTCGAATCCTACTCCTTTCTACCTGGTCTTCTCCTTCCAATGCTGCAAGTTGTCCCTTCCTACTAAGGGCATCTGCTACCACATTGTGCCTTCCGGTCTATACTTGATAGTCATGTCGAATTATGCCAAGAAGTCCTACCAACAAGCTTGCTTCATAGAAAGCTTCGGTTGTGATGCAAAATAAATTGTTGCAACGTTGTCAGTCTTGACAACAAACGACTTCCCAATCAGGTAATGCCTCCACACATGAAGATAGTGAATGATTGCAGTCATCTCCTTCTCATGAACCGGATACCTTCGTTCTCTATCTTGCAACTTCCGACTCTCATATGCCACCGGATGCCCATCCTGCATAAGAACCCCTCCTATGGCAAAATCCGAAGCATTAGTGTGTACTTCAAATGGTCTCTTGAAGTCAGGCAACTTCAGTATTGGTGTTGTAACCATCCTCTTCTTCAAGTCATCAAATTCCCTTTGACATTTATCCGTCCAATTCCACCTCTTGTCTTTCTTCAATAGGTCTGTCAGTGCTGATGTTACCTTGGAGTACCCCTCTACAAACTTCTGTTGGTAGTTGGCCATGCCCAAAAACACCCTCATCTCATGGACATTCTTTGGTTCAGCCCAGTCCTCGATCGCCTTCACTCTGCTCAGCTCCATCCATATGTACCCTTGACCAACAATATGTCCAAGGAACGGAATCTCGGTCTGAGTGAACACACACTTAGGCTTCTTCAAGAACAACTAATTTTCCCTCAGGCCTTGAACACCATCACCAAGTGCTTCTTATGATCCTCCATGTTGTCACTCTACACCACTATATTGTCCAAGCACACTACTACGAACGAATCCAAGTATGGTCGTAGGACATCATTCATCAAACTGCAAAACGTAGCAAGAGCATTGCACAACCCGAATGGCATAACAAGGAACTCAAAGCTACCATACCTTGTTACTATCGCAGTCTTCTTCTCATCTCCTTCAGCTATCCACACCTGATAATACCCATGCCTCAAGTCCAACTTGGAAAACACTCGGGCTTTCGCAAGCTTGTCAAAGCAATCAGCAGCCAATGGCAAAGGATACCTATTCCTTACCATCTGCTTGTTTAATGCACAGTAATCACAGCACATCTGTAGCTCATTCGAATCCTTCTTCCGCTGGAATAATACCAGAGCTCCATAAGGGGACCTTGAAGGTCTGATGAAACCTGCATCAACTAACTCCTTTAGCTATCATTTCAATTCCTCCAACTCAGGTCCTGACAACTGATAAGGTGCCTTAGCCAGGGGTTGCTTTCCTGGCTCAAGCTCAATGCTATGGTCCACTACACACCTTGGTGGAAGTTTCTTCGGCAGCTCATCAGGCATCAAATCCACATATTTGGTCAACACCTCAGAAATCTCGGGTGGAACAGGCATCCCCACTCCATCACCTTCGACTCCCTTGAACATTACCGCATATGTCTCCATATCTAACTCCTTCATAGCCTTGTCCATACTTAGTGCAGAAACATGTTGCACCTTGACTTCCCTCCTTTGCCTATGAGTGGGCAAAGTCCAAGTTTGTGACTGTCCAACCAGCACCATCTCATCACAGAAGGGGACAACAATAGCCCTGTTGCCCTTCAAGGAATCCTGTCTGAGTATCATATCAAAGTCGTTCATCCCCATCACTGTGAAGTCCAACTGACCCTTCCAGTATTTTATCTGCACAGGCACTTCATGTGCCAAACCCGCCACTTTAGCTCTAGAGTTCACTGCCTTGACTTCCACATTCAAGGGGAAAATCATCAGTCCAACCTATTTTTCCAATCGTGTCGTCACGAAGTTATGAGTGGCCCCTGTGTCCACCAGAGCTTGAATGGTCTTGCCATGAACCATCAATTCCACGAAACCCAGACTGTTCATCCACGATTTCTCCATAACTTTTCCCTGCATACATGTATGTTCTTTGCGTTCATCAAGCAATGGCTTCACTCCCTGTGAACCTGCTTCGTCAAGATTCTTCAACCCTAAATCAGCTCTGATACCACCTGTCACGCCCCCATTTCTTTTTTCGTTAAATTGGTCGGGTGTGGTACTACCTAAGTAACCAACATTTTTCATTGTTAATTTACTTTACGAACTACGCCTTAACATTCATCATTATACATGAATAACATATTAATGTGCGGAAACCATTAATATTAAAACATCATATAACAACAGGAGAACAACATTGCATGTAAAATAATCTTTTATTATATGAGAGAATTTTTACAATGACCAAGAGTATAACTCAACCGGCGTTACAACATGGTCAGGCGCCCACCCGTGCACGATCGCACGGTGGTCTCACTACAACCCAATATACAATACAACTGAGTCACTTTGCCAAGTTGGGCGGGCGTGCCCATGCACCACCCACCGCCCAAAACACAACCCAAACTCGATAAAGTGACTCAGTTGTATTGTATAGTGGGTTGTGGTGAGACCACCATGCAGTTGTGCATGGGTGGGCGCCCGACCATGTTGTAATGCTGGTTGAGTTATACTCTCAGTCATTGTAAAAATTCTCTCATATAATAAAAGATTATTTTACATGCGATGTTGTTCTCCTGCTATTCTATGATGTTTTAATATTAATGGTTTCCGCACATTAATATGTTATTCCTGTATAATGATGAATGTTAAGGCGTAGTTCGTAAAGTAAATTAACAATGAAAGATGTTGGTTACTTAGGCGGTGCCGCACCCGGCCAATTTAACGAAAAAAGAATTGGGGGGCATGACAGGGACTCATCCAAGTCGTTTGGTGGGTGAGCGCCTTAGAACGCCCTCCACCCGCGCCTCAACCGAATGTGCAATCCCATGTAAACTTGCCTGGCAGGCAGGCACATAAGCCTGCACCTCCGCTGCAGCTCTACTACCTCTTCCTTGCACTCTTCTTCGATTGTTGATCACCGAAATTGCAATGCTCTCAAATGCCACTGTTTGCTCGCATGTATATACGCTAGTGTGCGTGGAGGTCACGCCCTCGGCCGACCCTTTGTTTACTCCACCAACCGCGCGCCCTCAAACATTATCGTGTCTTTGTGTGGGTCAGCCCGCCCATGGTGCGGGACCACCCACCAACATCACCCACATTTGCCTTCACTCTTCGGTCGGCTTGTGGTGTGACGAGTTCCCCAACTTGCCTTATAAAACATGGAACTCCAACTCATCTGCGTATAACATAACGCCTCACCCTTGTCGTTCCACGCCTTCGTCTCATGCCTTAGTCAATTTCACATGGTGGGAGGGCGCGCCCGGTCGTCTGCCAACCGTAGGGCATTACAGAGGGCGACAAGTGAGAAATGGAGAGAGAGTGAGAGAGAGATTAGAGTGGGAGGGAAGAGAGAAGGGGAAGAGAGAGAGGGAGATGCATCCAACCTAGATATGGTATTTGTGTATATAAAAGCCAACCTAGATCCACATTAACCTTGGATCTATCAAATGAGGAGATGGATCAAATATCTTTTCACTTTAAAATATATTTGTATCTCAAGAAATTTGATCCCTCTCGGTGCTCGATGGATCTAGGGTGGATATATTTCATTATTTTCTGAATAGTCATCTCTCTATTAAACGTTCGCACATCAATCTCTCTCATAATTACAAATCCCAATCTTATGGTTAAGAATAAAAAAAATATGGTATATTTTCATTGTCTCCTCTAAATAAATTAATAGAATTTTCAACAATAACATCCTTACATGTCTAAATTCATCTTTAAATTTTCATGTTTACCTTAATATGATTAGAAATTTACTATGAAGTATGTTTATAACCATGAGACTCCAATTAAAATATAACTATACAATATTTAATTTATGAAGCATGCCTTAATATATCTACTTTGTTTTTTTTTTGTGTAAATTGTGCTACTGCTAATATATTATACAAAAAAGAGTTACAAAAGGATTACATCCGCCATGCTAGGATGGCAGCCGCTGAACATTTAAGCGTACTGTAACTGAACATGAACCTGAAAAATTGTGGAACGAAGAGACTGTCCATTGACTCCAGACCCGAACCCATAACAGACTAGTTACATGCCAAATAGCTTCCTATCCCTGCCGAAGCGAGGGGGAATTTTACAGGCACGGAGCTTCCATACATACCCGACATAAAACACATATCAGACATAACATACGTGAACGAGAATCGACCCAAAACTATCGAGCCGCCATTCTGAAGCTGTAAGAGCAGCCAAACAAAGGACTTACTCATCCATGGAGGTGGATGGTTGTTCCTCCACCACGGGACAGGCGTATGGATCAGAGGCGCTTGAATCCGTGTAGGGGGGATCATTCCGTGCAGGCTCGCTTGTTCCCGCCATTGCTCCCGCCACCGCACCTGAGGCCTCCGCAGGCTGCAGTCGAGTGCTCTGAACAGGCGAGGGTGGTCGTGGCTCCTCTGGGACTTCTGTCATGGCTGCGCGCTCACATTTCTCAAGCCTGACTGTAACATAATAGGTGGCGTTATCCAAGACGCAAGGGAACCGGAATCGAGTGGAAGGGTGAGAGCCGAGCGAGCACATCGCTGTCCTTCCTCGCCCTCTCCCTCTGCCTCGTCCTCGCCGAGCTCCTGGTGAGTTGATTTCCTCAGAGGGAGAGCCGAATGAGGCTGAGGATCATGGAGAAGAAGCACGACCTCTAGCGCCACCTCTTGATCCACCCCGTCTACAGCTTTGTCGCATTCGCTCACGCGGCATCCTGAGACTCTTCTACCTAGAATCCAAATGTGCCCTTCTCCACACAAAAGCCGACAAGGTAAGTGGATAACAGTAGAAATAACACAATGGAAAGGACTGGAACTTACCACCCAAATCTGCAGACAGTGAAAAACCAGAGCCACGCTGGGCGGAGTGCTCAGAGCCCGAATACTTTGAAGCCGGATGTAACGCACAGAGACCAGGGCCGTATGATGCGAACAAACAAGGAAGCCTGAGCGACCCAGGGTGAAGACCAAGGCCTTCTGAGCAGAGGGCCGAGGTCTAAATCCTGGCACACTCAACCATAACACCCTCATCCACGACCTGAACAAATTGCTAACAGAACACCGAGACCAGACGCTAACCATTCCAACCTTTGCCAACCCTTCACAGTGCATCGTCAGGCGGAGGAGGTCGACGGATATAATACTCTGCGTGACCGTTCTCCCATGCGGAGTTAAAGCCGCATTTAACTGTGCCGGACGAGGGAATCTGTCTCGAGACGCTTCCGTCCACCTGTCTGAAACGGGCTGCCACTTGCCTCTTAATGAGGCCGCCCCTTCATTAACTCTCACCTTAATCACCCGTAGCCGGGAAATATATCTACTTTGTTATCATTTAGTATTAAATCCATTATTTTATGTTATTTTATTTATAACCAATAGTTTTTTACATTAATATAAATTTATTATTAATATTAACTTACCATATTTATTAATCTAATTAATATATCTCCATAAATATTTACACCAAAAATATACAATTTTTTAATTTAAATTGATTAAAGTAAACATTGTTCTACCCTTTTCATCTCACTTGGACATCTGTCCGTCTGCTCTTTCCCCCATTAAATTACATCTATTCTAAAGTTGAAATATCGGCAAACAAGGAGAAGAAACAGATTTTCTAAAATATAAAATATTCGCAAGGTGACATCATAAATTTAGTTTTCCATTGCAATAATTTTGAATTCCTATCAACTCTTCGTGGACGGGCCATAAACCGTAGGCCGTACACACCACCCGGGTAATTTTGGCAAAGTAGAAATGAAGATTAACCAAAAGATTAATGTGTTTGTGAGAATAATTTCGGCAAAATTACATAAAAAATCATTTTTCGAGGCGTTTCGAACAAACTAGTGTGGTTCATCGTCAGGACAAGTTGGAATGCAGGTCCTTCCAACAGCTATATTTCACCGGGCAACAGATAAAAAAGACTTCAACCAGCTAGATTTGACGGGCCCAAGTCGGAGGGGTCAAGGTTGTTAAAAAACCTTTTAAATAAATTAATGAAATAAATCTATACTATTA
>APFE030727232.1:3354-16975 GCA_000404065.3 Pinus taeda | reverse complement strand
AATTAATAACCTAGTAATGAGTTATTTATTGATTTTTTAGGATTTCAAGTAAAGGTTTCCATGTGTTGCTTAATTTTAATCCATCGTCCCAGTTCAAGTTATTCTTCCTTTTTTCTATTTCAATGGCTTCTTTGATTTTCCTTTTAAGATAGTGGTCTTCTCTTCTAACCAGTTTGACTTCTTCCATGCAGATGTAATGAGAGGAAGAATGAACATGTTCTGCTAAGGCTGATTTTGAGGTCCTATCTCTTCTTAAGTCAGTGGTGTGTTCTTTAATTCTAATATTAAGAGACCTACCCGTTTCACCTATGTATTCCTTACTGCATGAGCAAGGAATCACATAAACACCTTTTTGAAGGTTAGGGTTTATGGGATCCTTGACTGAGTTGAATAATTGTCTAATGGTGTTAACAGGAGTGAAGGCTACATTGATGTTATGTTTATTAAGAATTTTAGTAATTTTATTAGTTTATGTATGGAAGGGAGACCTTAGGAGTTGATAAATTATGGTCTTTGATATCCTTGTTATTCTTGTTTAGGGATAGGTGCATGGCTTTCTTGATGGTATTTCTATTATAGCCATTTAGTTCAAACACTTTGTGAAGATGGTTGAGCTCATCATTTAAATGGTCAGGATCAGATATTCTAGCCACCCTAGTTGTTAAGGTTCTAATGATGCCAATCTTCTGCTTAGGGTGGTGATGGGAATTTGCATGTAGATATCGTTCTGTATGGGTTTTCTTTCTATAGACTTGGAAACCAAGGGACCCATGTCTTTTAGTTAGAAGGATATCAAGAAAGGGAAGCTGGTTTTTATTTTCAATTTCAATAGTGAATTTTATATGGTCAGAGAGACTATTTAAGTGATTGAGGAATAGGTCAAGTTTTTCTTTCCCATGACTCCACTTGGCAAATATGTCGTCTACAAACCTTTTCCATTCATCAGGGGTGTATGGAAATGACCTAAGAGCCTTTTGTTCGAAGTGTTCCATAAAGATGTTTGCAACTATGGGGGATAGAGGAAAGCCCATATCCACACCATGAGTCTGTTCATAAATTTTACCTTTGAAACTGAAGTAGGAGGATCTTAAGTATAGCTCCAGAAGATCCACAGTTTCTTTATCAGTGATGTTTCTTATGATCTCAATAGCTTCACCAATGGGAATCATGGTATAAAGGGATACAATGTCAAAGCTGACCATTAGATCTTCATCCTTCATTTCTATGTTATTAATCCATTGAACAAAAGAATAGGAGTCTTTAATATAAGAGGGGGTATTACCAGATAGGGTTCTAAGTTTTTTGGATAGGTGTTTTGCCAAAAGGTAAGTAGGGGAGCCTATGCTATTAACTATAGGTCTGAGAGGTATGTTAGGTTTATGGACATTAGGAGCCCCACAAATTCTAGGAATAATGGAACTATTAGGAATGATTTTCTTTTTTGTGATATCATCAAGCGATGATTCTTTGATTCTCTTAATTACTTCCCGCATGATTTTCTCACTGGGATCTTTATCAACGATTTTATAACATCCACTGTTATTTAAATGTTCTTCCATTTTATTTTCATAATCAATTTTGTTTATGATTACAGTTGTGTTGCCCTTATCAGCCTTTAGGATGACTATGTTTTTATTTTTTATAAGGTTGTTTAAAGCTCCTTTTTCTTCTAGGGAAATGTTAGATGTAGGAGGTTTAGAGGTTCTTAAAATCTTTGCATTATCTTGTCTAATTTCTTCACTTTTTGCTATGTCTGGGTTTTTAATAGCAAGTCTTCTTCTTCTTGCCATCAAAATTCTTAGGTCTCAGCTCTAGATGCAGAATCTAACAGTTCTCATCATCATGCCCATCCTTCTTACAGTGAGTGCATGAAGACTTGCTTTTCTGTGGAGTGTTGGCCTTCCTCTCTTTCCATTTATGTTTTCTTTTCTCCTTATTCTTGCTTGCAATGGGCTTGGATTATCCCCCAACTTCTGGATTCCCATTCGTTCCTCTAGCTTCTAGATGCGTAGCTTGAACATATACCTCATCTATACTAGTGGGATTAAACATGAGGATGGTGTGCCTCATGTAGCTGTGTAGACCACCTATGTACTTCAACAAAGTCTCAGGTGAGTCTAATGAAATTCCTAGAATCAAAGCTCTTTTCCTAAATTCTTGGGTGTAACCTCGTACACTTTCCCCTTTCAATTCGTGAAGAGTTTGCCATCTCATCATGGCTTGTTGCATGTAAGATAGTGGATAGAACTGCTTTTTGATTGCAGAAACAAATTCACTCCAAACAGAAAGAATCTTACCATGTTTCTTCATGTCAGCTTGTGTCCCGCCTTCCCACCATACCAAGGCAGTACCTCTGAGGCGTAGGCTGGCCAGTTGAATCTTACTCTTGTCTGAGTCGATACTCTACACTCTGCAATAAACATCAATTTGTCTGATCCAATTATCCAGCTTCTCTGCATTCAACTCTCCATCATATATTGGTAAATCAAATTTAACATATAATTTAATCAAAGATTTCTTCTTTTTACTTTCAGGGCTATTAGGAGGTGTGAGAAATTTTTCTTCTTTCCCTTTGCCTTTAGAGTGGTCATGGAGGAGAGACCCTTCTACTCCTTTGTCTTGGTCGGAGCCTGATGAGTCTTCATCTTTATGTTTCCTAAAGTCCCTATACATTTCTTCCACCATTGACTTCAAGGTCATAAAACTATCCATGAAATGGGGATCTGATTCCAAGGGATTTTCTTCTGACATTTTCTTCTTGGAATAGACTCTTCCAATTTCTGGATTAGTTTCAACCAACTCTCCTTCTCCTAATTTAAGCTTTGATCTAGTTAGCATTCAACAACAAAATCCAGCACAATCTTGTCTAACCTTAAACAACCTAGAAGCTATGATACCACTTGATTTGAAAATCACTTGTGAATAATCTCAATTAATTAATGAAGGTATTACAAACTTATGTGCTCGTGTGTGCCTATGTTATTTTAAGCAATGGATCGATAAGATTGTGAAATACACAGGAACTTGAAATAGTAAGAGAGACACAGTAAGAAAATACAAAAACACAATAAAATTTAATAAGGAGTTCACCCAATCCTCCTGGGCATCCCCTGGTCCAGCCTTCAGTGGTGGCCTTTCTATTGTGTCTTAAAGAAGAGAATTTACAATAAGGAGCTCAGTTTGAGTCTCACTTAACAAAGAATGATCAGTAGGATTGTACTTGGATCCCCCAAGTCTCTAGAGTATACAGACTACCCTTACTGAATCTCGACCTCAACTAGTCTCAGTGGTATGAGTCTAATTTGATACTCAATGCGTGACAAGAATACACCGAGGAGTTGCTTGAGCCTCTCAAGCCTTCTCTAGAGTTCACAGACTCTTAGACTCTCTTTGTTCTATCTGCTCGATGTTGCCTTTGCTCTGTAGGTCAACTCAGATTCTCTATTCTCTGCAATTCACTTTTCTTTCTCTACTTCTGTCCCCTCTGCTCTTTATATGTTCATGGCTTAAAGCCAATCTGCTCCCTGGCTATTCATTTCTGCTTCTCGGCTCTCTTGATCGCCTACCTCTATCCACTGGGATTCCCCTGCTTTGCATCATCATCACCATGTAACACCTCACAGAGAGGTGGCCACCTATTTCCTCATGAATTGAGTGTCAGTTCTCTTTGAACGGTCGTTATTTCCATTGCTCCAAGATTTCCCATGAAACTGAATCCTTTGCCAACTCATTGGTCATGTCGGACCAAAATCTCATGTACCTCAGTCTATTTCCCCGTCAAATCTGATATTGCATTGAGTTGATTCTCCGTTGTTGATCTGGAGCCTCCAGATCCTATGGTCTCTCTCTATATCGTGTGGGTAAGTTGATTGACCATTACTCACACAATGTAAGCAGTTTTTCTCTCTCATCTGTTGGACGTGTGTCACCTGGTGTGTGGCATCATGCTGAATTTGGCCAAACCCACTTACCGCTCGAAGTGCACGCGATATCCTGCCAGTTTTGGGCGCAAGACCCACCTTTTGACGGTTTTCGCATGGTTTCATGTTTTCCTCGTGACCAAGTGCTCAGGGCTTTCCTTCACTGAGAGTTTTGCTAAAATCGCATATCAGAAACTGCCTCTATTTTTGGATCTGGGCTTCTGATTGCCAATTTGCGTTCATGCGCGATCTCCATGGGCCAACGGTCAACGCGCTTTGACCGAGGGTCCTCATTGTGCCGTGTTGGCCACAAATTTCCATTATCTAGAGGTCATTTCTGATAAGCTCATTATTCGTAAGATTTTGAAGCCTGACATAATTTAAAACAGTCATGGAAATATTTAAGGATCCAATTCGGATCAATGGACCTACATAGCACATCAAGCAGCAAGTGAAAGAAGACATGCATGGGACCATTAAGCAACACCAAGACCAACAAAGACCCCGTGACACTTTGCCATGCAGGGGTGAAGATGCAACACACTGAGAGTACATCCATCACTCAGTAGCATAGCAGCTTGAAATGGAAATCACAGTCAACCAATACATGTGAGCAGTGTCATGTCGAGTTGTGTAATGAGTTGTCTCAGTCACATCACTAGTATCAGCCATATTTGTTGTAATCAAATGTAATGTAAAGTGAAAGTCCAATGGATGCACATATGAAGTTGAAGAGTCATGTAAGTTGAAAATTCATAGGAAGTTGAACGGTCATGAGAGAAGTCCAAGAGTCACAAGGGTCAAGCATCACCCCTGGCTAGATATACTCGCGCATTGTATGAGCAAAAGAATTTTCACCATGGATCCTCCCACATATCCTTGAGAGTCTATAGTTTTTTCTTTGAGGAGCGACGAGTCACGAGTGGCTCCAATGTCCCACTATTGGGGCTAGTGATGTATAGTGTACAGATGTATATTGGAACTTTTTCTTAATTCAAAAGCCTGTCTTAGGCCAGCACATTTTCATTCATGTTTTGTATCCATTTGTAAGACTATTCTTTAAATGTTTTAAATGCATGTTTGCTTACTTGTACTAATATAGTTGAAATACTTCAATTATTTTAGTACTTACATTGTTGAAGATGCACTTTATTGTTTATCACTATTGTCTCGTTTGTGTGGACTACTCTGTAGGACATTACACAAACCATTCTTGTTTTTTTGGTTATAACAACCGTCAGTCCCGTGTGGACTGCTCTGTTGGACATTGTACGGGTTTTTCCTTGCACTTTGGTTTAAACAAATGTCCCATATATTGTAGACTATTTTGTTGGATACTAGATATACCCTTGTTGTTTTTACATGTGCTCTCTCGAGGTGGTACTACTACCTCTCATCTAGAAGCTCACTTTTACCCTCTCCCTTACAGTAAGAGAACCCAGACACAAAGTTACAATACACATTCACTAGGTATACTCACCTCGCTTTATTGAAGTTGCAAACATAACATTCTCATGTGTTGAACAACAAGAGCTAAGGCAAATCTCTAAGATAATGGCTACTTGGGCATCGTACCGTATGGGACTCCTACACCAAACAGTGGGAGGTCTAGTTGGGACTTCATACTAGGGAGATCCCCTTTATTGGCAGGTCTAGCACCTTCAACACATCCCTAAAAAAAGGCATTACCTTTTGACCCATTTCTCCAATCGGATTGCCTCCTGTAGCTTCTTCTTGACCATCTTGTAGCAATTATGAATTTCCTGTAGCATTTCAAGACAACCTCTTGTGTAAAAATTATTTTATGCATTCTCTCAAATGGTAGACTAGATTGACCTAAAATTTGGTGAGCATGTTTCCATCATCCTTATGCACGTCCCCATAAAAAATATTGGCCAATGGATGCACAAATATTGAGAAAAATAAAAAATGGTTGTAAGTGATGGAGGCCGTTTTCTCGAAAAGTGTGCACTCAAGGGCTACATAGTTATATTATATTTTCTAAATTCAATTCATATTTTCCATATTGACATGAAACAATTTGCAAGTGAAAAGTAATAAGTGTAGGTGTTATGCTAGGATTGTTGATCTGTAGGCAAGGATCCTTTCCACTAGGTTCATTTAGGTCCTCTCCCACCTCTGTTGATGCATGCCAACCCATGTTCTAAACGTATGTTTTCAGGTCATTGTGAGCAAGCCATCTAGGCCAAACTTGACCTTCTTGAAGTAATGGGCTTGGCCAAGGGTGAAGATCACCTTCCCCACACTTTCCCCAGCTGTCATACACCCTTCCAACACTTAATATCACCATTTTTACTCTCCAAACCCTATCATCCAACTTCCTGTAGCATTTCAGGACATCCTGTAGTAGTACAAGATATCTTGTAGCAACATCATATGGCTCACCTGTAGCATTGTGTTTTGACCCTACTTTGACCTGAAAGTATAGCCCAACCTAGTTTAGGAGTAGTTTCACCCCTCACCTTGGACTTCATGACCAGAAGTGTCACCTAAACCAGTCCTTTCACTCCTTTTTCCTTCCTACACGATTCAATAGCATTAGTCCTTTTCTTTTCCCAAACTTAGAAAGAATTTCTTTACTTTTCAAGTGTGAATTAGGTATACAATGCATGCACTTTTGAATTATGAAATGATATAATAGTTTGATGTTTTCAAGCAACCCTAATAGCTAGATGATTGAGTGCAAAATAACATAGTTTCCTTTTTGCAACCTAGCATAAGATTGTATCCTTTCATAGCATTTACAAGTTGACAACTTTCATTTTCTAAGTGTAAAATCATTTAATTTCTCTGCACTAGGACTAGACTTCACAATTTCTTTCAGTAGTTAAACTCCTTTTAGTTCAGTAGAGGATTGGTCTCGAACCCTAATGATCATGTGACCTAGTTAAGGGTTGCATGAGTAGAATAATGCATCTACTTTGTATATAGCATTGTCACCTCTAAGTTTGTATGAAGCCCGATGTTGATAAAGTACACTAAAAAATACCCATGTTAACACGTGCTAAAAAATAATAGAAAATTACGAGTCTAAAATCTAGAAATTTGAGAATTAGTGAGCTAGTTAATCTATCAAATGCCTAACCTAATAAAGTGAAAATGAAATGCGGTAATTTTTTTTTATTAACTTGAATTTTGTTATGATCTAATGCAAGTGGAATCAACTCAATTGAAGCTCATTAGCATGTTCTTAAAAATAGCAGAAAATTACTACTATTTGCCACAAGGGACTTCCAGGAATTTAGATTTGAGAATAAGAAAACTAATCCAAGTAGCTCAATGATTACTATGACCTTCCAAAGCTATTCCAAGGATGAAATCATGTTGTTTATCTTGTAAAAGAACTTAATTAAACCATTTAACCCAATCCTACAACAAGAAATCATCAATACTAAATGTAGAAATAGAAAAAAACAAGAACAAGAGATGCATGTGAATAAGAAGCGAAAAGAAGAAAAGTAAATTATAAAAAAGGGATATGAGGATCCTGGGATGGAACAGCCCAAGGAAAATCATATTCATATGAATAATACCAAGATTTAGAAGTTGAACATGGCACCAATCTTCATTATTTCCATCAATACAATTACAACCCTGCAAGAAATGGAAGTGGAGCTACAAAAATATGAGTTCTCTCGGCAAGAAGACTAAGAAAAATCAACCCTTAGAGGAAAATCAAATTGGTACTTATACAAAATGATGGGGAAGCATTATCCTTTAAAGGACGAAGCTTTCCCCTCCAAAATCCCTCAAATAGTGAATTTGGTTCCCAACACTAGGAATCTGCATTAAATGATAAGGAACACATTCCTAGATTTTCTCAATCATTGGAGCTACAAAATTTGTGCAATAATTTCATAATATCTTGTTGATTTATTCTCCAATATTGATCTTCCTGTAGTCGGGAGCAAGTCCCTAAATTATGTCCTCCTCCAAATCTCCATAATCTTCCCAATATTCTCACAATATTCTACAAAAATAAATAATATTAGGCACAAATATGTAATTATCCATAAACCTTCCTAATGAATATATTAAAGCTAAAAAACATTATAAGTGTATAAGGAAAGGTTTAATATAACCTTCATGTGTCTAAGAAAGGTTAGATAGGCCTTAATTTTTGTCTAATTTGGAGGCCCATCATACCCCCCGCTGAAACTGTTACTCATCCTCTGAGCAACCTATCCATATTTCTTTCCTTGTTGTTCTTCATGTATGCTGACATATTTCATGCTTTGTTTGTTGGCCTATTTGATTCTCTTTCTGTTGCTCTTTTTGCTACTCTTTTGTCTACATTTTCCCCCCTATCTTAGTTTCCCAAGGGAGCATTAATGTAGGTTGAGGCTACTTCTTTCTCTCAAGTGATTCTTCAACTGTAATGAGTTATATTTTTTACGGAAACACCTTGCTTTTGTTTCATCTTCTTGGCCACTTGGATCATGTAAATTGATTGCAAACTCAGGTGCAATCCAGTCATCATAACCCCTTACCTTTTTTTTGCACCCTTTCCATTTCCTTTGAATATTTCCTTGCTCTCCAAGGCTCTAGTGGCTATTCTTGGCAAAATTTTCCTTCATGTAGTACTCTGTCAACTAAATAGTATTGAAACATTGTAGGCTATCATTCCCTAGTAACTACGCCAAAAAGTGATGAGCCTCATTATTGCAACAAGAATTCTACAAATCCCAAGGCTACCAACTTTAATTATCAACCCAAGTTTCATACAAACTTAAGAGGTATCGGCACTATATGTGTAGCATACAATGTGTCCTTCTCTTTCTGTTGTGATTTAATGGAGTGAATGTAATTAAATCCTAAACTAAAATTTTCACAAATGGAAATGCTCGAAATGGAAACCTTAACCTATTGCAGGGAAGAAAATACAAGAAAATCAAACCTATTCTAATTGCATAAAGTAAATATCATAAACTAAATATCAATGATTACATTTAAAAGATTTTAGATCTATTGGCAGAGTTCATTTTACGTGGAAATCAAGAAAATCATTATTTTATTATCCAATTCATAAACCTATCCATTAACCCAAATCAGTGAGATGTTTTGCAGGGGTAAAAAGGCAAGTCCTAGGTGGTCTTGAGTATTCCATAATCATGTATTTAGAGCCTAGGGATTATGATTCAACCTTAAGGGACAAAAACCAAGCTTTTTGAGAAATTCTAGTCCAGTATACACATGCTAGAAGAGTGTTACAGGAATTTACACGTGCTGATATAGGAAGTTACAGATTTGCTACAGGAAGATATAATTCACCGAATGACAAAGAAAATCAAATCCAAATTGGATGGGACAATTTTTTTATTGAATAGGATGTCTTAGGTCTCCATTCCAAGTGGAAGCACTGAAAAATATCAAATGCTTTACCTAATCAAGTGCAAATGAAATGGGGTAATTTTTTTATTAACTTGAATGCTTTTATGACCTAATGCAAGTTAAACCTTCTCAATTGAATTTCATTGGCATGTTCTAAAAAATAGCAGCAAATTACTACTATTTTCCACAAGGGACTTCCAAAAATGTTGATTTGGGAATAAGAAAACTAATCCAAGTAACTAAATGATTACTATGATCTCTCATTTATTTATGATCTTCATAACATGATGAATCTGAGGATCGGGGAAATGGCGAGTGCTAGGGTTTTCTATCGCAACGAGCAGATGGTGGTCGCAGCCGGGACTACTGCAAAGTTTGAAGGCGACCTGGACTCTAGAGATATGGTGAGCGTTAGTATCCACTTTGTCCTCTCCGTGGAATGGCGTAGTCAAGGGTCACAAACCCGTCCAGACCACTTCGGCATTGCATTGTTGGAGATCTCGGCCTCAAGGAGATATGTTTTTTTGATCTGGAATCAGCAAGGCATGCCCAGGTCACTCGTCATTAGAGATCTGCTCAAATCAGACGGTCAGATCTATGATTTGGGTTTTTTCACCTGTATCCTGGCCATATTGATAGCCGAAAATGCCGAGGGTTTAGAACTGTGCGAATGCTCATTCCGGCAAAAATTACAGCGGGATCAAGCAGTGAGGCGCTCCGTGGTAGTCCACCTTCGTGCATGCTTAAACAAGGAGGTTTTCGGGCTGTGGAGAAGCGTGGTGCAAATCCACGACCTTGAACAAAGGCGCCATCAAGCCGTATTGAACTTAGGAACCAGACCGTGTCGATCCCAGAATGCACAGAGCAATGGCAGGGGGGGTCTGCATGCTGCAGGTCTGTCCCCTCTTTCAAATAAATGGCCAGAACTTTGCAGAACCGGCCCAGATCTACCAAATCCAGCCATCATGCGCGATCCTAGGCAGCAGATCGGTAGCCCCAAGCAAAGATCGAACAGAGGGTCTGTAGATCTAGACATGCATGAAGAAGGAAGACCCAAAACGAGGCCAGATCTGGAAGATCCAGAGCAGGTAAGAACAATTCGTTTTCAGATATTTATCAAATCCCCTGAGGGGAAAACCCGATTAGTGTGGGTTCATGCAGGAGGCACCATCTTGCAGCTAAAAGAGAGGATATGGACAGAGATGGGATACCCAGTTCAGTTTCAACATTTGGTCTGTAGCAGGTGGTCACTACAGGAATGCAGAACAATGGAAAGTTATGAGATCAGCCCAGGAACAATTATTGTTTTAAATCTGAGGCTGAGAGGAGGGGCTCTGCCTCAGGGACAGTCAAGCTCTCTAGGGGTCAACAAGGGAAAATCAGCTCCCCAGCACCAATCCAAGGGAGGCTTCTCCTATAAAAACATTCTACAAGGCAACAGAGACTCAGGACCCTCGCCAGACCACGGCGGATATAAACCCAAGCCATACATTGTAGATCAATTGGGGCAAACCCTAGCTCTGAATTTTGACTCTACAAGGCTGGATGATTTCGTAAAGTCCTATGAAACGCAGGCCCTAATATGCCGCTTTAACAGTTTTTGGCCTAAACCAATGGATCTTCACCAATTGGACCATGGAATGTGACATACATTTATGCTCCAAGGGGTTTTTCATAGTAAGATTCACATCCAAGGAAGTCAGAGATATAGTCATCAGCGTTGGGCCGTGGTTTTGGGGAACAGCAGGGTTGTTTATGACCCCATGGTTTCCAGACTTCGACCCAAACAAAATGAATGTATCCATAGTACCGGTTTGGGTGCGCCTATACAACCTTCCCCTTCACTTCTGGAGCGATCAAGTCCTGGAAGGTATTGGGAACAACATAGGGAGATATATTAAAACAGATCTGGAAAGGATTGATGAAAGGGTCTACACCTTCGCACGCATTTGTGTGGAAGTGGATCTAAGCAAAGGGCTGCCGGACAATATAAGGCTGATCTACAAACAGCAAAATTGGTTACAGGCTTTAAACTATGAAAACACAGCTTTCAGATGTAGGCTCTGTAGGCTCACAGGACACCTGCAAAGCTCTTGTCCAGAAGCCATGAAGGTAAACAGTAAAAAGAAGCAGAAAGGGAAGCAGAGGAAAGGATGGCAATTCCCCCCCCCAGACTCAGAGGATGAGGAATCAGAAGTAGAGGAGGAAGAGCCCACTGAAGAAAAAGCCGAGGTTACTCAAAAAACAGAGACTCAGAAGGGTACCACTCCAGTTACAAAGGACTCACAATATCACTCAAATCAGGCGGAGAAGAATCAGGTAGAGAAGTCAAGTGCGGACCAAAGCATGGGCGGCAGCAAACGACATCACCAATCAGATACTTCAGACTCAAACAAAGAACAAGGCCCACGAAATACAGAAACACAGCTAGTCATTGCTTCGATCGAGGCCACTCAAGGAGAATGGCGAAAGGTCGAAAAGAAAAAGGGGAGAAAAACTTGAAGCGTGAGTTTTTTACTCACTGCCGGAATTCAGTTTTTCTCTCTCTCTTCTCTCTCTTCTCTTTTCTTATTTCTTTGTGCACGTTAGTCTTCTAACGTTGTGCGGGGTGCATAAGCACCCGAGCCATGTGGCTGCTTACTGAATGCTTAATTGCATCTGCTAGTGTAACTTTTCATTAATTTTTTAATAAAAGGTTACCGTTTTTTTCCTTGGAAAAAAAAAACTAAATGATTACTATGACCTTCCAAATATATTCCAAGGATGAAATCATGTTTGTCATCCTACAAAAGAACTTTCAACCATTTAACCCAATCCTACAACAAGAAATCATCAATACTAAATGAAAAATAGAAAAAAAACAAGAACAAGAGATACATGTGAATAAGAAGTGAAAAGAAGAAAAGTAAATTATACAAAAGGGATCTAAGGCTCCTGGGATGTCCAAGCCCAAGGAAACTCAGTTTCCTATGAAGGAGACCAAGATTTAGAAGCTAAACATGGCACCAATATTCATTATTTACATCAATACAATTACATCCTTGCAAGAAATGAAAGTGGAGTTGCAAGAATATGAGTACTATCCACAAGAAGACTAGGAAAAATAATCCCTTAGAGGAAATTAGAATTGGTGCTTATACAAAATGATGAGGAAGCATTCTCCTTGAAAGGAGGAATCTTTCCCCTCCAAAATCCCTCAAATAGTGGATCTAGTTCCCAACACTAGGAATCTGCATTAAATGACAGAGAACACATTCCTAGGTTTTCTCAATCATTGGAACTCCAAAATTTACACAATAATTTAATAATATCTTGTTGATTTATTCTCCGTTATTGATCCTCCTGTAGTAGGGAGAAAGTCCCTAAATTATCTCCTCCAAATTTTCATAATCTTCCCAATATTCTCACAATATTCTACAAAAATAAATAATATTTGGCACAAATATGAAATTATCCATAAACCTTCCTAATGAACGTATTAAAGCTAAAAAAATTATTAAGTGTAGAAGGGGAGATTTAATATAACCTTCATGTGCCTAAGAATGGTTAGATGGGCCTTAATTTTTGTCTAATTTGGAGGTCCATCACCTTGATTGATCCATACACCTTTAGTCTCAAACCTTCAAAAATACTTTGTAGATGAGCTCAAATAAAATATCAGAGCTTATCAATGGATTTGAAACATCCAAACACCCCTAGGTAGCCTCTCTCTGAGCTCAATTTGGATAAAAAATCAAAACATTATGAGCTTCCGAGTTGTCTCATGAATTTCACTATTAACCATCCTACAAATTTGCCCTTCTGTCTATCGGTTCTACAAATCTAACCCAAAAATTTCAAACGGAGCAACAATTTTGCTACCTGCCTGTGCATTTTGCTGGATAGTTAATTTAGCCTTAGACCCCTTAATCTAAGAAACATGGCCACATGGGCCACATAGGGCTAAGTGATGCAGGAGCATTGTCTCGAAACTATCATTGTATTTTAGTAGACATAGGGGGTCTTGTATGTTCAAGGAAGTTGGATTCCTATGTATGTAATTATTAATGTTTTGAGTGGTTAAAGTAGGAATTAATTAGATAAGTGTGAGGATATTTGTAAATGGTCTCAAGTGTAGGAGAACATGAGTGATTAATGATGATGAGAGAGTTGGAAATCAATTGTAACTCTTATACGTCTCATGTCAAGGAACTAGAGAGGATTCCTAGGGATAAGTAGGAGTTAAAAGTGGAATTAGAAGATTTTCAGGAGTTAGTTCTGTTAGCTACCTATACCAATAGGTTTCATTTTTCATGATTGGCAGGGGAAGTGCCAATATGATCTACTTTGGTGATACAAAGATCTCATAT